>PVKP010000986.1:65924-163723 GCA_004027715.1 Plecturocebus donacophilus
TTGTTATATTCATGCAAATACTTTTTCCAGTCCATATCTTGAGCTTTAATTTTGTTTATATGACTTCTCTGCCCTAAAGAAGTTTTTATTTTGGTAATGCCAGATATATCAATTCTTTCTCCTATAATTTCAGTTTTGACATCTTGCTAAAGAAGACTATCCCTATTTTCAAAACATGCACCTCTGATATTTTCCTTCGAATTATTTTATAGTTGTATTGTTATTGTTGTTTAGATCTTCAGATTTTCTGAGAAGTATTTTGATGTGTGAGATATAAATATAACTTTATTCTTTTTCCTAAATGAATATCAGATACTTCTGACACCATCTGATGAATGGCCCACATTTTATTACTAATTTAAAATTCTACTTTTATCATCATGTAAATTTTCTTATGTTCATAGAATTATTCCTGGGCGTTTTTACTATTATTATTCTATTAATAGTAGATATACTATTATTACTGTTATTTTTGTATTTCTGTGTAATCCTGTATTTAAAAAGTAATACCTGTTTTGCTAACTAGTAGATCAAACCCTTTCTTTTTGATTTTTATCAAAATTATCTTTGCTGCTCTTTCTAATGTATTCTTTCATGCAATTTTAGAATCGGCTTGTTAAGTTACTAAAAAATTATATTGAAAGTGAGAATTGCACTGTATTCACATATTACTCTTAGGGAGAAATTGCATACTGAGTCTTCTTATCAACAAATACAATGTATCTCTGAATTTATATGTCATATATGTTCTTCAGTTAACATATTTTTCTGAGTCAGGCCTGGTCAGGTTTATTCCCAGTCATGCTATATTTTTTTTGCTTTGGTTTGTTTGTTTGCTTGCTTGCTTTTTATAAATAGAAACTTTAATTCTTTTTCCATTTCTTATGGTTGCTTGCATAAAGGAAAGCTACAGAGTTTTAAAGATTGATCTTGCATTTGCCTACCTGAATGGATTAATTCTAATTGTTCATTTTAACTGTTTGACAGGTGATCCTCTTAGTTATTTTATGTCAGTGATCATATCATGAAATAATGACAGTTTTGTTTATTTATTCTTCAAATATAAGCCTCTTATTTAAATTTTCTGATTTATTATGTTAGGTAGGACCTTAAAAATGTTGAATAGAAGGAGTATTGGACATCCATATCTTTCATTGACTTTAATGGGAAAATATTAATACCTTATTATTAAGATTTTGCTGAACTGTTGTGACAACCACTCTTTAATAAGTTAGAGAACACTGCATTAATTTTAAAGTTGCATATAACAATAAAATATCATTCTTGTCAAATAGGATAATTACTATTTTGAAAGTGTTGAGCTATAATGGATTATTTTGTTGCCTGGTACTCCAAATAAATTACATATAATTTAATTAGTCTATTAGATATCTAATGTGAGTAAAGCTGGTATAATCTTAAAAAAAATGCTCAGATGCCACTGAAACAGCTAACCTTTAGATTCTCTCTTAATTAAAATTCATTTTTCTAGGATTGCTTATCAGTGAAATACATTGCAACAAATATAAAGACTATACCACTGGTGTTGATTACAATATCAAATAAAATGTACTTTTAAACTACATAATAAGTGCTTTGTCTAATTTTTCCTGAGAACACTAATACTTAAGATTTACTAACTAATAGGTAGTCCAATATTGATCTTGACATTGCTGTAATGAATACTTCTAACCAGTGACAATATAGGGAATCTATAATTTATTCAACAAACATTTATATAATCCTCATTTCCTGCCAGGAATAGAAAATAAATAGTCACAAGTTGCTTAATGATGGGTATAAGATCTGAGAAATGCATTATTAAGCCATCTCATCATTGTTGGATTATCCCAGGGTATACTTACATCAACCTATATGGTACTACGTACCTAGGCTACATAGTATACCCTATTGTTCCTAGTCTATAAACCCATGCATTGAATACTGCAGGCAATTGTAACACAATTTTGTTTGTGTATCTAAGCACAGAAAAGTTAATGTATATGTTCTAAACATAGAAAAGTTAATATAATGTTGTATGATGTTACAATGACTATGTCGTCACTAGATGATAGTAATTTTTCAGCTGCATTATATTCTTATGGGACCACCATCATATATGCAGTCCACTGTTGATGTAAGCGTTGTTATGTAGGGCATGACTTTATTGAATGTCAGAGGAAAATTATACTCTGAAAAGCTGAGGTGGTCATTTCCATGTTCTAAAAGTTGAAACAGGCATTTATTTTACTAACCAGGCAAAATCCTAACCCAGGTTAAATCCAATTCCCACTTATTACATGCCAACACAAGCACCACCAAGCATGTTTGGAAAAAAAAATATGCAAACCTGATGATTGGTCTCACTGTAAGTTCTGGACCATTAATCTCTTGTGACTTAAGTGCTGCCCAGCAATCCTGTTATGTTTCTGTGTTTGATTCACATGCACATTGTCTCAGATAAACCACCTGCATCTGTGATCATATATCCTGCTTTGTAGCTATTCCTTTTGATGAATTATCTCTGCATCTATCTGAGGACAAGCTCTCTAGATGTGTCCTCTTCTCATTCCCTTTTAATTGACACAGGGACTTGCCACTAAAGTTATTGTATTGCTCTTTAATCATCACATTTTCTCTCACTCCTAGATTGTTTCCATCAGCAAATTATCTCCCTTCAAAAGTAAAACTTTTTAAAAATATTCCTTTGGCCCATATTCCCTTTTAATTACTACCCCATATCCCTGCTCTCTTTTATAACCAAACTCAATGAAATACTAGTTTTTACTTACTTTGTCTTCCCACATGTTTTCTTGACTCCATTCCACACGGCTTTCTTCCACACCACTTCTCTGACACAGCTCTTGGCAAGGGCGCTACTGAATACCACATTGCAAAATCCTATGGTTATTTCTCAGCCTTTAATTAACTTAAGCTACTCACACTGTTATGTACTTCTTTTTTCATGAAACCTTTTTCTTTTTTTTTTCTTTTTTTAGCTGACAAGTAATGAGTTTTTCTTCCTAATTTTTTGTGACATAAATGAACAAATCCACAAAGCATTAAAACCTCCTTCTTGTTTCCTTAGGTTAAATTCCTAGCAGTGTATGAGTGCCTATCGCAAGTGGCTCTTGGAAGGTCATTTCTGGTATATGAGTTGTATTTCTTTTTCTATTAAAGGATGATTCCCTCATAAAACATATTCTTTTGCTTTCTGGAACACCCCTCTCTGAGTACTCATCCAACTTCACTCAAAACTTTTTCATTTCCTTTGTTGTTTTATTAGTATTTTTTATCTCCCTGAATCTTAACTGTTCCAGAGCTACATCCTTGGATCACATTTCTTTTATATCTCCACTTATTCAACTAACCCCATTTCTTAAAACATCATCCACAGATGGACAAATCCCATTTGGATTTCTTCCCCAAATAGAGAGACACATGTGTATTCAACTCTTATTTGATGTCTCACTTGGTTGTCTAATAGACAACTACATTTAACATGATTCAAACAATAATTCTTAATTAACAGCTTTCTCCATCAAACACACTCTACCAATACTTCTCCTCATCACAATAAACATAAATTATATTCTCACAATTTCTTATGCCAAAATCTTGAAATTACTCTGGAGTCCTCAATTTTTTCCCCACTCCATGTATAATCTATCAATAACTTCTGTTAATTCCACTTCAAAATATATCAGAATATTACCTACATCTCACCATCTTTGCCATTACCAGCCTATCTGGTCCAAGCCAGGATGATCTCAAGTCTTCATTATTGTAATAAACTTCTAATGTTTCTCCCTGCTGCCATCCTATTCTTCCTTCAGTGACTTGATCTGATTTAAATTTAGCTGTGCTGAGAATAGGCTATAGAAGGGGGCAAGGGTAAAATCAATGTGGTCAATTGTAATAATTCTGGTGAGAGGTCATTGTAGCTCTACCTGGTCTAGTGATAATGAAAACAGTGTCAATAGATGATTAAATTCTGGATGCTTTTTATTACTGGAAATTTCAAACACATACAAAAGTACAAAGAATAGAATAATAAACCCACATGCACCCACCTTCCAACTTCAATAATGATTTACTCATGACCAATTCTTTTTTTATTTACAACCTTCCACTCCTTGCTTTACAAGATTATTTTGAAGCAAGTTCCTGGCAGCAAATCATTTCATTCATAAATATTTCAGTATGTAATCTTAAAAGATAAGGAACATTTTAAAAACAAAAATAGGCATTATCACATTTTTCAAGTAAGATTAAATTCTTAACATCATCAAGTATTAAATCAGTGTTCATATATCCTTTATTGCCTTATACCATACTTTTTAATTAGAGTGAATTAATAACTAAATTATAATTGATTTATAAGCCTCTTAATTCTTCAAAAATCTACAAATCCTCTTTTTAGTTTTTTTCTTACAATTTATTTTATAAAGAAACTGGGCTATTTGTCCTATGAAATTTTCTATATCCTGGATTTTTTTCTGATTCATTATTACAATGTCATTAAATCATGTTCCTCTGCTACATTTACTTTCTGTTAATTGGCAGTTAAATCTCTAGAGACTTGACCGGAATTCTTCATAGGTGGTTTTTGTGAACACCTATCAGTAGTCACATGTTTGGTTGTCTCTTTTAGGAATGATATGACCATTGCTGGTCACTGCCTTGACTCAATATTTCATTAGATATTAAAAAATGGGGATTTTCTTCTTCTAACATTTTTTTCTTCCATTATTACCTGGAATATTTTTATTTTATCCTCATTTAATCCAGAAAGTAGAGCCTGAGACAAAGACTTGGATGCTGATAATTTTTTATAAAAAGTGATTCCAGGAAACAAGATAGGGAAGAATGAAAGAAGGAAGGAGAGAAAGCCAATGGAATGATATGCTGTTGAGTTGGCCACCACTGTGGGCAGCTGAGATACAATCTCACTGGATTTCCTGAGTATCTGTGTAGAATGTACTTTACACATTTTTTTTCAAGGACAGAAGAGGCAAATTTATCCTCTGGCTCTGGTTCTCCATTAGCCAGTGGCCAATTTATAGGGTATTAACTTTTTTTTCTTCTTGGTTGTGTATGTACTGAGTGCCAGTAAGGTTTCAGCAGGTGTTCCGCACTGAAGTGATTGAGTCTTCCCAGAGCAAACAGAACGAGACTAGTGGTACAGCTGAGGCAATGTGTTTTTAGGTTACATCTACATGAAGCAGTCCTAAGTAATGGCCAGAGCAGAAAGTATAGCAAGAGGTTATGAGGCAGTACAAACAACTTACATGAAAAGAAAATTTCTTCAATTAACTGTTTGATCATTTTGAGGTACAGGAAAATCACACTTAATCTCACATTGTTATTTTTACCAGTTTTCACAATAGTAAGTTGGTTTGCTAGCATCCTCTACAGACAATGAGCCAAGGTGTGTTACCGTGTCTGTGCGCTTCTTTGAGGTACCATAATGAACTGATAATATAAACATATTTGGTAGGTTTAAGTCCACTGCGTATATAATTATTGTTGATGAGAAATTACTGCAAGTGTGGTCAATATCTATGTTTTCAAGTTGGCTCCTACGTCTTTAATAGTCTTTGACAACTTATTTGCACTCTAATTTAACAAAACAGCAGAATTTCTGCTCCAGATCTTCAATCAGCCATGTCTCTAAGGAGCTCTGGTTCTATTAATAAGGAATGGTATTTAGAAATTACTTTCTGCACACTAAAGATGGACATATTTTAAATGTAAAGACAAAAGGATTTCCTGATTGGAAGTGGAGTATGAGCAAAAATAAGTGTAATAAAAGAGAGCTCCAACGTTTTTAGTTTGTCCAACTGGAAGAATAGAGCTGCCATCAAGTGAGAGGGGATAGTTTTCAGGTCAAGCAGGTTCGGGAAGTGAAACTGGAGGTAAGGTTTGCACATGGTGAGTCTATAATTCTATTAAAAATTCAAATGTGGATATGCAACTGGATGTAGGAGCATGGATTGGATTCATGGGCATATAGGCAAATATTGGGAACCATGAGAGTTGGTGAATTCATCAACAAAGAAAATTTAATTAGAGATAAGATGAGGTCCAATGATTGAGACTTCAGATAGTTCTTATGAAAAAATTAGGAGGTTGGTGAAATAAGTTGGCACCAGAAAAGAGGACAGGAAAGGAGTGTCTAGTGACAGGAAGCAAGCCAGTGTGGTATCCTGGAGTTCAAGTGAAGAGGTGCTTCCATGTGTAGGTCATGATCAACTGTGTCAATGCTGCTGAAAAGGGAGGGAAAACCAGGACTAAGAATTGGTCGTTATATTCAGCAAGTTGCCATCGTTAGGCATCTTACAAGTAGTTTATGTGGTATTTTGGGAATGAAAGTAGAATTGAATTGAGCATAAGCTCTATATGCATATGTGCTGCTGTTCTCTCTGTTCTGTGTCATTGATTCATTTATCTATGCCTGGGCCCGTACTGCAGTCTTAATTACTATGACTTAACAGTAAATCCTATTATCTAGTAGAGCAAATTCCTCTTCCTTACTCTTCAGAAGTATCTTAAATATTCTTAATCTGTTAGTCGGCTATACACATTTACATAGAAAATCCAAGAGTCCACAAATAAATGACTAGAATGAATAGAAGGGTTTAGCAAAATGACTGGACTTCAGAGCAATATATAGAAAGTCAATTGTATTCCTACATACCAGCAGCAAAAGATTGAAAATGTAATGAACAAAAAGACACTTTTATAAGAATCAAAGTGAACATCAAGGAATATCAAATATCTGGAAATAAACATATTTATGCAAAACTTCTAAAAAGAAAATTTTAAAACATTATCAAGAAATAGAAGAGAAAACCCAAATAAATGAAGAAATATATCATGCACATAGACAGGAAAATTTAGTGTTGTACAGAAGCCAGTTCTTCTCACTATATTAGAACAAGATTAATGAAGGAGAGAAGAGGACTAAGACAGGGCTTCAGAAAACAATTGCTCTTGGAGGTGGGAAGAAGCAGAGGAGTCAAGCAAGAATTTCTGGAAGATGCAAAGTGTCTTCTTCAAGGAGGATTACGAGAGCGTGCCTTGGCAAACAAGGATGAAGAACATTTCCAGAAAGACTGAATCGTCAATATAACTTGATCATATCAAGGCTTGATTTAAAATGCTCAGATCTGGCAATTAGGAAGTCATCACTGAGTTTTGAGAGAAGAGTTGCAAGGAGAGAAGAGAATGGTTAGGAGGGAAGTGGAGACAGTGGACTCAGAAGATGAAAGAAAAGACAGAAAGAGATGCTCTCCTGACAAGACACAATACTCAACAGAAGATTTCAAAATAACTTTTTTTAAATTTCTGGATTGAGAGATTTTAGCTTTAGCTTAAATATACGGAGAAAGAACACAGCAAACCAATAGAGACTATTTGTTGACCACAGGAAATAGTACAATAGGATGTGTATCTAAGCTTATTTTTCTTAAAACTGTCAGAAAATACCAAATTTCACTTCATCCTTATAAACCAATGGAATATACAAATTTTATAGTTTCTAGAAAGCTAATAATTTTAAATATAGCTATAAGCTATGTAGTTTTGTTGGCTTTCCATGCCATTGCTTTGTATTAAAATGCTTCTTTTAGAGTTCACAAATGCCTTCCTCACATACTATCTCATTCAAACCTCAGAACAACACAATAAATTAGTTTGGTTAAGTAGCATTGCTGTATATTACAAATAAGGAAGGCTAAAACATTTTTTCAAAGTTTTAAAATTGTTAACTTTCATAAAGTATTATGGCAGCAAACTAAGACTGTGTAACTTAGCCATAAATAACTATTGCATTCCCAGTGTTCATAGTTGTGTTGCTGAGGACACAAGGAATGGATGAGTCAAAGGATATATATGTGCAACATCACTTGATCATGGCTAAGTTGGCTCACCTGAATATTCTGAATGTCAACCAGCCAGGATTGGGCCACAGGATATATAGCTGGGATGTGAATGAGCAAGCAGAAATAATTATCAGCGTAACATAAGAAGCATCAAACTTAGAAGTCTGTTCCTGACTCAGTTTGAGAATTTAGGCAGGCAGTTCCCTCTGCCTTATTTTCCCACTGGACCATAAATGAAGAAATTGTGGATGTTTTTAAAAAATTATAGATGTTTTAACTTTTCCAGTTATATTTTGCATTGATTATAGGATTGAAAGGCTAGAAGGAAACCCAATTAACCAATGTTCTTAGAAAATTAACATAATTGGTTTGGGCTGGTTTACAAAGAACAGATTTTAGAAATATAAATGAAAGCATTTCAGAATGAGATAGTTTCTTCAATTTAAAAAAAAGTAAGAACACAGGCTATTTTAATATCATTCAATGAGTTCAAAATGACTACAGTCATTTTTCTAATTAACTCTAAATTTTAAAACATTTCTTAGGTAACATGAATGTACACCCAAAATGAGTATTGCAAAATACCAAAAACTATATACAAATTTTACATTTTCTTTTGACTTTGATTTTTGTATATTTTCATTTCAATTGTTATTCAAAAAATTTTAAATTATGTAGTTATATCAGTAATGCAGTTAATATCCTGTAGTTTTGTGACTCCTAATTTACCACCTCAGAAAGCTAAAACGGAATGAGCATATGGGTTTCTTTCTCCATGTTACTTGTACACTTAACTTTCGAACTTTTTATTTCATATACTTTCATTAAGTCTCTCTAAAAAATTTTTTTTTCTCTGTTACAGTGGAAAGAGTATCATCTTTGCTGCCATCCAAGCTGAGATTCAAAATCCTACCATTTCATTAACAATGTGGCTTCAGGAAATTTACTTAATCTGTAAGCTTTATTTTTCTTGTTCTTATAATGACAATTTTTACATATATCTCATAAGCTGATTGTGAGAAATTAGAGGAATAACATGAACAGTGTCCAGCACTTAGCAGGTGTTTTGTACACAGTAGTGTTTTCTTTTTTTTTTTCTTTTATTTTATTCCAGAAAACTTTTTTGCAAGTTGTTTTATTTGCAGTGCCAACTTTTAAAAGGTCACTAAGGTTAACTGGACAATAAATTAAGCAGACATTGCTTTACAAAACAGAGGGAAAGCCCAAAATGCCACTTACAGAGAACCCACAGTTCAGTTTTATTCAGAGAGAAGAAAAAAGAAACTTTCGAACATACTAGAAGAAACTCAGCCATAGGTTTGGAATCTGTACTTAAATTACACACGCATTGAGGACAATATTCTGCTAACACAGTTGACTTGCTGCTGTTTGTCTAGTATTAACAATGATAAGCATAGCAGTGCAACTAGTGTTTGGACAATCCTGACAGTGTTACAGTGTCAGGCACAACATTTCATTTGTCTTCACACCACTGGTTCTCTTTGTGTACCTGGGTTTCCTCCTCTTCAGTAAAGTCATTTTTGATATTGAAGGTCTTGAAAATCTCCTCGGGAGTTTTCCCTTTGATCATATTGGCAACAGTCTTGCATGTAACATCAAGCAAACCTTTGAGGTCTAAGTACTTTGCAGCCGGAATGAGTTCAAAAATTGTTCTTTGGTCAACTTTCAGGAATTCTTGGTCCCAAACAGGCGTACCATCTGTTTGCCTTTCTTTGTTCTCATCATCCTCAAGAGGAGGAGGGTCATCTTTGTGGTGGGTGCACCACTAAATAACCTTTGTTATAATATTGCTGCATTAACATTTGGCAGAGGAACTGGGTCATCATCCTCATTCCCACATCTTCTAACATGGTCTTGATAGTCACAGATTGTTTGGTAATTTCCACATCCACTTCAAATATCGCTCCATCAGAACTCTGCAACTTGAAGGCATGGTGTTTGGTGTTAAGGAGAGGCTGGCTGGAGGCTGACGAGAGCCGGGAGGTGTCAGCCAAGGAAGAGAAAGGCGGAGGACGAAGCCAGTTCACAGTAGTGTTTTCTATCCTCTGTTTACTTCTTTTTTAAACTTTTACTTAAGAATTTTAATTGTAGAACTGGTCTTGTGAAAAAGTGAAACAATTCATCTCCTGCAGCCCCAATTCTTTTCCTTTCAGTTATCGAGCCTTTTTCTCTAATAATCTCAAAATCTGTAAAGAGTTCTATAGTTTAGCCATTTATATGTGCTTAATACAGAGTTTAGTTTCAGGTTCTGTTGAGTTTGAAGAGGACTTACAGATAGATAATCTAGCCCATTTTACAGTTAAGGCAATGAAGGGATAAGAAAACGTACACAATTTTCTCAAATATACATGGTGATAGTGCCAGAATTTAATCACTCTTTTAAGAATCAGGTCCACTGCTATTTGTATTACATCTCTTTTAGCATTTTAAGCTTCTTGGTAATTGCTGAATGATAAGCTTTGTGTTATCTTAACAGAATTTGGGACCCAGTAAGTGAAAAGGTATTTTGGGTTTCAGCTGGGAAATGATGCAGACATCTTAGACTGGTCTGGCTACATAATTTTCAGGGCACAGTGCAAAATAAAAGTGTGAGATACCTTTTTCAAAAAAAAAAAAAAAAGAAAAGAAAAGAAAAGAAAGAGAGTATCATTAAAGGTATTCAAATATAAAGATTTTTCTTCTATTTCTCCTTCTTTTTCAACTTATACTGTTTTCATTAGCACTTAATTTTGTTCCAAGTAGAAAAACTTTTAAATTTAAAATCTTTAGCAGAAATTTTACTCCTTGTCTTCATACCGTGCCATGCTAGTTTTAGATGTAAATATAAGACCATTTAACCTGTATGCAGAATCACCAAAATTATACAATTCTATTTTGTATCTTGTATGTATTCTGTTGTTACCAAAACAGTAGAAATCTACACAAAGCTAACATGTTTTTATACTTCCTTTCTTGAAGAATACACATTCTACTTTTGACTTACTGATAAGTAAGGAAGGAAAGCAAAAGGCATTGTGGACCGCCCTGTCTTTTCCTTTTCTTCTGTCCTTATTTTCAGCATAAGGGGTTGGCTAATATGTGAAAAGCAGCTCAGCACCATTGCCTTCTTTCTGCATTCCAAACAAGTTCTAGTTGAAACTCAAAGGGTGGCATCCCGGGGACCTAAGCAAGTCACCACTGCATCCCCACTCCACCCTTAGTCAATCTTAGTTGTAACAAACTGACCTCATGCTGCCTTTATGTCTCACTGAACTACTACACACTGTGAGTCCACCGGAATTCTATGCTCATGGGGTATCACAAATGCTACATATAAATGTGGCAGCAAGGAACATTGGTGGATACTCATATTGAGGCCTCTATCTCCTGTGCGCACTCATAGGCTCCATTGTCCCGTTAGATTTCATTTGCAAAACATAATTTAGGGATAAATTTATTTAAAATTTCAAGATGGCAATGGCAGAGCTTTAAACCTAACATGAAGTCTTTCTGAGAGTAGGACCCTGTGACACTGCACAGATTGCATGCTCATGAAACTGAACCTATTTCAAAGGTTCTTGAAATCAAAGAATCAGACCAATACTTGGCTCGCCTATGCAGAGGGACAAACCTGTTTGGCTTTGTGTTACTTCTCTTCTTCATTTTTTAGATAGAGTCTCGTTCTGTCGCCAGACTGGAGTGCAGTGGCATGATCTTGGCTCACTGCAACCTCCGACTTCCTGGTTCAAGCGAGTCTCCTGCCTCAGGCTCCTGGGTAGCTGGGACTACAGGCAAGCGCCACCACATCCAGCTAATTTTTGTATTTTTAGTAGAGACAGGGTTTCACCATGTTGTCCAGGATGGTCTCGATCTCTTGACCTCGTGATCCACCCGCCTCAGCCTCCCAAAGTGCTGGGATTACAGGCGTGAGCCACCGCGCATGGCCACCTCTTCTCTTCTTCCCTTATTCTTTCAAGAAGTTTTTATTTAGAAATTCTTCCTTCACACCTAACACTAACTTTCTACTGCCAGTTTCCTCTGTGTACTGACCTTTTATTTTATATTGTTGTGTTTCAACTTAATTTCGCTTTAGCACTGTTATTCACCAGTCATCCGAAAGATCTGAAGTAGTTTATCAAACTTTCCAGTCTTTTCAAAAGTATTTATTAATATTGTACATTATAACAAAACTATTGCGTGACTATTTTTTATTATTCTTTCTGAAATAATGTCGTACAAATGCAAGCTATTTCTGCACATTTTTTTTCCCCAGGTTAAACCTAATACATTTTCATGTTGGGAGGGTGATTGTCTCCTTATAAAAGTAACAGTAGTAAACGTTTTGCCTCTTGAAACTTTGATAAACATTTCTTTGCTTTCCCTTTTATAGTGCTTTCATAGTGTTTACTAAACTTCATGTTTCTCCCTTAATGTGCAGGAACTGAATTGTCTTTCTTCAGATGTATTTTATCATTTAACGTCTTGTTTAGTTGAAGTATCAGTAACGAACATCTACAATGACTAATTTCAGGAGAAATATGAATAATAGAGTTTAAATTTCTTTAGTGTTTTATGGTTACCAAAACACTTCACATGCATTTTAAAGTTTGATCTTCATGGCAACCCTGGGACTGATCTACAAATATTTGTTAGTCTTACAATTAATAAATAATGCATTAAATAGCATATTAATTAACGTGTTTATTTCTTCCATCTTAAGGTTTAAACTTTCATTAGAACTTCTTTGGAAATTATACATGAGTCTCCTTTCTAAAAGCCTCTAAAGGAGACTACCAAGCCTTCATCATAAAGAAATAAAATAGTCATTTTGGAGTCATCACAGCCAGTTGAGTTTGTAGCCAACTGCAGCTAGTCACAATCTATCATCACCATTAAATAACTTTAAAATAAATGATTCTTTATTACAATATATTTTTAATTTGCTCTGTGTTATATACTAAGTTAATGTAGAGAATAGGAAAAGAGGCGGCTGGGTAATTGCGTCCAGCCCTTTTGTAGAGGCTTCTGGTGCTAAGCAGACTTAGCCTTTTGATGTTACAAAACACAGCTCCAAAACTATCATAAAACCAAACCTAAGCCCCACTTTTTTTCTTTTCTTCTTCTTCTTCTTCTTCTTCTTCTTCTTCTTCTTCTTCTTCTTCTTCTTCTTCCTCTTCCTCTTCCTCTTCCTCTTCCTCTTCCTCTTCCTCTTCCTCTTCTTCTTCTTCTTCTTCTTCTTCTTCTTCTTCTTCTTCTTCTTCTTCTTCTTTCTTCTTCTTCTTTTTTTTCTTTTTTTTTTTTTTGAGACAGGCTGGAGCAGTGCAGTGGCATGATCCATGATCTTGGCTCACTGCAGCTTTGACCTCCTGGGCTCAAGCAGTCCAAGCATCTGGGACCACAGGCACACACCATGATGTTCAACTAACTAGTCTTTTACTTTCTGTTGAAACCTGTCTCTCTGTGTTGCCCAGGCTGGTCTCGAACTCCTGGACTCAAGCAATCATCCCGCCTCAGCTCCCAAAGTGCTGAAGTTACAGATATAATTCCAGCTGTACAGTCAGCCCCAATTTTCTTGAAAATATTCTATACATTACCTTCCTTCAAAACTTAAATTACATATACTAATTCTTGAAATCTTTAGCTTAAATAATTCGTTAGAGCCTCAGCTGTCTATTCTTAGGTAAATTTTAACAAAGGCTTGACTGTTTGCTGTCTTCTTTAAATTTTATTCTGATGACCAATTTCTATTTTAAATTCAGATTTCTTTTCCTTCTGCTAACTTTCCATAACTTTAGCTGTGAGACGCCAATAGCTGGAATACTTTTGAACACCCATCCTTCCTCTCTCTGTGGTTTCACTTTCCTTCCTTTTCCTCTCAGGTGTTCAATTTCTCTATTCGCAGGTCCTTCCATAGCCGCTCCCTCCCTGCTCCTTCCTTCCAGTTGATATAGCTGACTGGGAGTGATCAGTTCCCAAAAAGAAGAGGCAGAAAGCACACTCACAGCCTATACTTTTTGGCTACTTTCCTGTTGCTGCTTCTTTTCTACACGTTTCTCCACCCTGTCAACCCCACCTTTTTTCTACCTTCAAACCCCCTGCTTCCCTCTGTGTGACTGTTATCTCCATTTCCAGCACATTCTCTCTATTTTTGCCCCTTTATTAATTTCTTAAACCTGCTACTGGAATTATTTTAATCATTCTCCAGTTATTCTTCCATGTGGTAGTCTTAATGTTACAGCTTAAGAATAAAGGTTAAAAGATACAATTATTGTCAAAAAGAAGAAACATCAGATATTAAACTTACTAAGAAAGGGTCACACTGACTATTAATATTGGGGCTTAGGCTGGAGACTGGCAACTTCAGCCCAGGCAGTTCCAAAACTTTTGTACTTCTTGAATATTAAGAGTCATGATAGTGGATTCTAGCTTTCCACTGCCAAAATGCACACTAGAAGTAAGTGGTCTGCTTTTGGTGTGACACCAATAATGTATAAGATAAGTATTCATTCATAAAAGAAATAATTTTTCTTTGGTTCTATCTCACGTTTGTGGATATTGTCAATGTCTTAAGAAGCATGTCTGTTGCATGTCTAAGGATGCTTTGAGGATGTATATTCTTGCTTTAATTCACACAGAGATAAAGATACCTTATACTTTTTCTCCTGGGCTCCCATGAAAATTATTCACAAGAAAAATTCACTAGTATGTCATTGAAAATGATTAATTTAAAAAGAAGAAGAACTTGAAGAACATGTCTTCAAGTAGCTGAAGTGTTATTAAATGGAGTGCAATTAAATAATTAAACGTATTAACAGAGGATAGTAATAGGACCAAAAGTGAAAGAATATTTTTACTGCTGTAAGGAAAATGGGGGAGAATTTTTCCTGGTCGTACATGTTTCCCTATCTTTGGATTATATCCTTTTTCTATGGCTTAGCTACTCTAGGGGAAAGGAGTATTTTCTCCATCCTGTGGGAGATTCTATCATAAAGTCCTTCAGATCTTGCCTCATAGCTTAAATATAACTTAAAGAAATTTATCAAACCTCCTATCACAGTAGTTTTTAACTAGGGGTAATTTTGTTCACATAAGACAGTTTCTGGAAACATGTTTGGTAGTCACAACTTAGGGTGCGGTGCTCCTAGGCAGAAGCCAGAGATGCCGCTACACACCCTGCAATGCACACGGCAGTACCCACAACAAGGAAATACTCATTTCTAAATGTCAGCCATGCTGAGGATGAGATGCCCTAGTTTATCAAGATAATAGCTTGGTTAATTAGTTCTGCTGCCTAATCCCATTTTGCATATTAGAAGCCAAATACAGTGGTTCCTATTTATCCATGGGCGATATGTTCCAAGATCCCCAGTGGATGCCTCACACTGCTAGTAATACTTAACTCCATATATACTATGTTATTTTGTCCAATACAAACATACCTATGATAAAGTTCAATTTATAAATGAAGCATGGTTAGAGATTAACAACTTCTCTTTGGCATATACTTGGCTTCTTTTTGACATATTTGAATTGCCAGCATCACTACTCTTGTGCATTGGTGCCATCATTAAATAAAATAAGTGTTACTCAAACACAAGCACTAAGTGACTAAAGACAGGTAGCATGTACAAAGTGGATACTGGACAAAAGGAAGATTCATGTCCCGGGCAGGATGCAGCAGAATGGCATGGCATTCATCACACTACTTGGAGAGACATACAATTTAAAACTTATGAGTTTCTTATTCTGGAATTTTTCATTTACTATTTTTGGACCAGGACTGACAATGAATAACTGAAACTGGGGAAAGCAAAACCACGGACAAGGTGGGGGATAGCTGTATTACTTCATTCTTTCTCTCATGCTTTCTATAAATCCTTACCATTACTTCTCATTCCCAGGCAGTTGGATATTTTGGACAAGCTTGATGAAGCACTTACAAAAAGAAAAAAGAAAAGTGTATTTACAATTTTCCAAATATGGTCCTTGTTAGAAATGTGTCACCATTAGAAACACTCACAAATAGCTTGTTAATATGGCTGAATGAGAGTTTGAGCTATTAGCTATTAATTTAAATTCCTTTAGCTCTGTATTTCCTCTTTCCATGATCTCCATCCAAGCAAGTGGCTGACTCTACAGTTTGTTGAGTCAGAAAGACTATATGATTGTGTAGAAATGAAAGCACCATACAATATTTTCGGCATTTGTAGTAAAAACCCTAATACTTAGGAGAAGCTAGAGGCTTTGTGGATGAAGACAAATGGACAAGGGGATTCACATACATCAGCAGGGTATCGTACAGACTCAACAGCAGAAACTAAAAGAACAACCCACAAACTAACTTCCACCCACAAACTGAAAGAACCACCTCCAACATTGTTGGAGCATTTGTTCAGGAGGCAAATATATGAGGAAAGAAACAACTTGGGGCTGTAAAACTCTGGCGGCTTTGTCAGAGAGGAAAAAGAGAAAAGTGTCTTGCAGATTCATACTGCAAATACAACACATATATAGCTGAGGTTTAATCATCATTAAGGAATAGTTTAGGGCAACAATGATCATTCCAATGGCAATCAGTATTAACAAATGGCTAATAATTGAGGTCCCCTAAATTACCCTAAGCTTGCTCCAAACCTGGAGGGCAAGATGGAAAACGCAACAATGACTCACTGATATTTTGTCAGTCTGACATAATGAAGAATTAGAGGACAATGAACAATTGAGTTTACTTCTCTAATTCTTCACTATGATGGATTAGCAAAAATTGTATTAATGAGTCACTCTTGAGCTTTCCATCCCTTCCTCCAGGTTTACTCAATTGTAAAATTTTAAAAATTACATTGCTCATATCTGTAGATTTGGAAATTCATGTTTCTTAACAACAGAGTTGTACTTAGTTCCCCACCACTGAAAAGTGTTTAAGGAAAAAGCGTATTTCCTCAACCATTCACAATTTCACCTGTGCATAATCTGTTTAAAATTATATTTTTCAACCTGCTAATCACGGTCTATTAGTGAGTTGTGAAATCAAATTAGTAACTTACATTTTAAAGAGAATAGTTCAGATGAAAAAAGAAAACAGAGTCTGTCAAATGTATGACATATGCCTAGCTTAAGTATTGCTCGGTGAAAGTGTGTACCGGAAGCCACATAAAACGTACTGCTTAAAGCAAAATGTTTTAAAGACACTGTTTCAGGAAACAATTAATACTCATCCCATCATGCCCTACATTCCAGTTTACTAAATCATCATAAGAAGTTTATTATCTTCATATAATTCTGAGCAAGTCCTCATCTAACCTTTTTTCCTCGCTTTCTTCCCTCTCGTTTTCCATGGTGCCATCTGGAACTCATGTTTCCTCATGAGAAAAGTCCATTATATCTTCAATGGCATTTAAAAATGCCTGTTTATCATCTTGTCCTAACTTAATCTTTGCTCTCCCTCAATGATCCTGCTTCCCCTACAGCCCTCTCAAGTCACAGCTATTTCTCTCATGCTCCCTATGCAATTTAGGCCAGAAGTGGGCTAAGTATTCTTCCAGACCACTGTCCCTCACTTCTTTCTAAAACCCCTGACTTTAGACCTGTTGCCATCAGAATACACCACTTGCTATCCTCCTTGTTGGGGACATCTACAGATGCCCAGATCTTCTTATTTCTTATAAATATTATTTCCTGGTTCTCTTGCTCCCTCATTATTTCTGTTCTTTCTCTTCATAATTATTTCCATATCCATATTGTATGTCCTTCAATACCATTTTTTCAATCTGCTTTTCTCTGATGATCTTGCCCTCCACCCACAACCACTGATATAATGCCTTAAGCATGCTGACTGGTTTTTACTTTAAATTCATTACCACTACCTTTAGCTCTCCGGCAATCTAACCCCTAGACTATTCACCCTCCCACTCTCCTAGATACTGCTCTTCTCCTCTCCAATCTCCAATGCATTTTTTCCATTCTCACTCTCAAATGAAACAGAAACAATCAGAAGTAATATCGTATATTCCCATTATTACATCTTCAAGGTTACCAGTATCCATGACCATGACCATTTTTCCTGCTTTTCCTCCTGACATGACAGACAGAGTCTCCTAAGAGCAAGTGGTACATGAATGTTTCTCAAGCAGGAGTGATTTTGTCCCCCATGGGAAAAATGTCTAGATACATTTTTGGTTGTTACAACTCAATGAGAGGGAGCAGGTGATTCTGGCATCTAGTAGGTAGAGGGCAGAGATGCTGCTAACACCCTGTAATATACAGACGAGCCCCCACAACAAAGAGTTGTCTGGTCCAGGGTCCAGGAAGTCGGTAGTGCCAAGGCAAAGAAACCCTGTCTAGCGATAATGCACTGACACCTGCCCCTACCCAGCACTGCTCTCCTCCCTCTTTTACGTCCCCAAGTTTTCTTCTTATCCCATCATTTCTACCTTCATACAAACATACTGCTGATATTTCATATTTTAATAAGATTTTTCTCATTGCCGTATTTCCTTCTAGCTACCTCTCCATTTCTCTAATCCCCATAAACAACAAAATTCATGAATGAGTGAGAGAATTTTCTGCTCCAGAAATCACCAAATCTTTTCTTCCTGCTCTCTCTCTTGAGCTCAGAGAGTTCAACCAAACTTTCTCATCACTCACGATAATAGTGTATCATGCTGTCAAATGTCAGTTATTCTCATCTGACAACTATTAACATTTAACATGATTGATCACTTCCTGCTTCTTGAAAGAATTTCTTCTCTTGGTTGCTGGCCACCTATCTCAGTTTTTCTCTTACCTCACTGGCTGGGGATTCTCAGTGTCTTGCTTTCATTTTATTCATGGCTTAACTTTAAAATCCTTTGATCTCTTTTGTAACTATACTAGTTCCTGGGTGACGTCATCTAGCCTCATGGCTTTAAATTTTACCTATCTGCTGATGGCTTCTGAATTTATATCTCTAAGATCAATTTCTCTCTAACTCCAGACTTTTATAATCAACACCTATTCAACATTGTCATATGTTTACCTAATAGATAGCCAAAACAGAACTCCAAATTTTATTTCCCAGACTTATTCTTCCAGCAGTCTTTCCCTTCTAATTTAATGGCATACCCATTCTGCAAAACTGCTTAATTAAAAAAACTTGGTGTCATGCCTATCTTCCTCTGTTTCCTTTGTACTGTACACTTTCTATCTATCAGCTACTCCTGTTGCTCTATCTTTAAAATGTATCCAACATCCACACTTTCAATCCCCTCTAATGCAAATACATCAGTAAAAGCCGCATTATCTTAGGACTGAATTATTTCAATAGTCTCCTAAGGTAACTTCCAGCTTTCACCCTTGTGTCCCTTACAGTCTATCCTTTACCCAACTCCCGAGAGATCATTTTGAAAATTAATTAAGACCATGTTATTTTGCTCAGAACCCTTCATTGGTTTCTCTTGTCTTTCAGATTAAAATTTGCAATCCTTGTCATTATATATAAGCTCATACATGATAATGATCACTGCTTCCTTTGACCTCTTCTTTTACCAGTCTTATTCTCTCTCACTCTTTGTCAGTCACCCTGGTTTCCTTGCTCTTCCTGGACTACATCAAGCATGATTTTTCCAGAACATTTTTTCTCTCCATAGCTATGCAACTTGCTTCCTCACTTTCCATGTCTCTGTTCAATGGCGATTAGTCAAAAATGCCTCCCTTGACCACCAGTTGTTATTTAACAACACTCGCTCCTCCCACCTGATATCGCCATCCTGCTTACTACGAAAAACTATTCTTCTTTCTCTTCTCTTCTCTTCTCTTCTCTTCTCTTCTCTCCTCTCCTCTCCTCTCCTCTCCTCTCCTCTCCTTTCTCTTCTCTTCTCTTCTCTGCTTTCTCTTCTGAAACAGGGTCTTGCTCCGTCACCCAGGCTGAGTTCAGGGCCATAGTCACTGATCACTGCAGCCTCTGCCTTCTGGCTTCAAGCAATCCTTCCACCTCAGCCTCTCAAGTTACTGAGACTACAGGCATGTACTACTATGCCTGGCTAATTTTTTTTCCCTTTTTGTAGAGACAGGATCTTGCCATGTTGCCTAGGCTGGTCTTGAACTCCTGGATGCAAGCGAGATTACAGACGTGAGCACTATGCCAGGCTAAAATATTTTATTTTTTAAGTGGTTTATTTGTCATTTGCCTCACTCTATTGGATTGCAGTTCATAAAGGTCATGGTTGTTTTGTTGTTATTGTTATTTATTATCATATCTCTAGCACCCAGAATTGTACCTGGGTACTATTATTTGAGCAAACACTTTTAATGCATTGTAAAATTCTGTCATTACAAGTTGACATTTTAAAAACATAACTTAAAATTATTAAGTGTCTCAGGAAACATAACATAAGGTACTGAAATTAAACTCTGCTCTGTATCTCAACCCTCCTCTGAGCAGGACTGACACTTTTGGAATACTACCCTCCTAGAGGACTACTTTCTTGTGTGAGACAATTTGTCAAGGCAAACATAATAAAATATTGATGGAATTCCATCGCATTGAATTAAAACGTCTGCACATGGTACTGTTACACAGTGTCAGGTCCGAACCCAAATCCAGCACTGCAGGAGTCCTCAGTGACTGGCTATTTTTTAGAACTTCAATGCAGCAATCTGGCATCGGTAAATATTCACTCCATTGAATCATATGACAGAAGCACTTTACAGTCATCTATAATTACCCATCTTGATATATGGTCTTAACATGGCTATAGAATTGGGGCTCTAACAAGTTGTTCAATCTCTGATTTCTAGGCTAAGAACTCTGGATTTTTAGAGTATTTGCGGATGTCCAAGTGCTCTTTCGGGTTATTGTTCCCTGAGTGGAAAAAGAACAAAGCATCAACAATAAATGAAAAATAAAATATCGCTAAGGTTCACTTCTGTTTGTTTTCCATTCTCCATGGTGGCTGCAGTGTATCACCTGCCTTCTGGCATGTAAGTTCTGGGTGACTCTCGGGTCTGCTGGAGTACTGCAGGCTTCCCTGTCATCATGGTGTGATCCTCCCAAGCCACTTTGGGGCTGCAGGCCACCACTTCCACTCTCATCACGTTCCCTGTTTGTGCTTGTTTGGGGGGTACCTATCATCCTGCTATGACAGGCTGTTCTGCCCTGCTTCTTTATCGCATGCCACTGTCTCTGCAATTTCTCTGCTATCACTAGTTCCTGAACTCTTGTTACCGACAGCTTGCCAACAGCACACTCTGTGCCCTTGTCATCTCTAGCCTATCACACCTGCTGCTGCCACCTGCTCCAGTACCTTGCCAACATCTCCCCTACTGCCTTCAATGCTGGCCATGCTCCTTCAGGAGGAGAAAGGACTTTTTCCAATCAGTGACTGCTGCTGGACAGTGACACACTAAACAGCGACATCTGGGAAATATCAAGTCATCTGTCCTTGAGATGGTGTACTACTCTTATTGCTGCCAAGATATTTTACCACCAAATTCCGGGGTCTGTGGTGTTTACTGTTCTAATACCTTCTTTTCCTGGTGAATACCTGCAGACTCTATTAAAATAAATTCTAATCATTAGTTTAAACTATTCCATTGTCTTGTTTTCAAAGTGTTCTCCTTTCACTGTCATATCAAAATTTAGTTACGGGGGTAGAGAGGCATATGTAGTGGTTAAAAGTTTGGTTCCAGCATCACTGACATTAGCTAGGGTCATAGAAATAAATCAAAACAAAGAGCCCTCTATTATGTTTACAGATATGCCTGAATTAAACATTTACATTTTAACATGAATACTAAGTTGGTAAATGATCTGTAAAAGATAATTAATTAGGATATTGGTAACTATATTATATACTTCTAGATAAATAATGTGTTCCATAGTATTCTGTTTCTCCAGAGTGCCAAGGAGAAGACTGGAGGTGTGTGTGTGAAAGAGAGAGAGAGAGAGAGAAAATGAGAGAATATTAATATAAATTTTTGTTTATATCAATATAAATTAAAACAAAATTGTTTGTAAAATGTATATATAAAATAGCAGATTAGTGGAGATACACAGATAAATAGAAATCAAAACATATTAATGTTCTATATGAACAACAAATTACAGTGCAAATATGAAGATGATTAATAGGAAGTTTATTTCTAAAGCACAGCTTCCAAAATAGTAAATTAACTTTTTAATAAAGCAGTCTGTTACTAATGAGTAGCTCTAATACCAGAAAAATTACACTAGGCCAAAAGCTACTTTCCTTTATACTAGCTCTGTGTTCTAAGTGACACAAAGTAGTCTAATTTCACTTGAAAAGCTTGTTAAATAATTGAAGACACTTTTATGAAATTGTAAAATCTAGAACAGCCATGTTTCTTTAGAAGTGAGGAGTCAAAAGAGTTTCATGCATTGCTCAAGGGGTTTGTGGAGAGCTTTTTGAAAAGCAATCTGGCAATACATATTGTAATATAAAATACACATAAACTTTGACCCAGCTATTCCAGTTTTAGGAATCTATGTAACATAAATACAATTACTGGTACATTGGAATGTACCACTGTATATTAATGCATTGTAAACAAATGGTAAAAAACTACTAGAAACAACTTGAATAATTATAAAATGTATATATATTTATTTGATGTAACTCTATTAAACATTAAGCAAATATTTAAGAAAGAGAACTACATCCATATTTATTGACCTAGTTTGCCCTTGGTATATTTTTATGTGAGGAAAGCCCCACCATATGTATTATAAAATCCAATTTCTTCTAACTAACTATCCAAATATATATTTGGGGATAATAGCATAGAAAAGACATGGAAGAACATAGTACACATTGTTAACTGTTCATTATGTTTTTAAAATATACATCTCTTTTGTTTGAATAAGTTTGCATTTCTTTTAAAATTAAATTGTCTAATACCTAAAAATGTAAATTATTTTTTAAAAAAGCACAATCTATGCTATTTCATAACTACATGAAAATATATTTGCTTCTAAAATTTATTCCAGTTTGGACATTGTATGCTTATTTTCTAGTCACAGAAAAACTTATACCCAAAAAACTCCTGGTTTTCGGACATGAATCAGTAAAGATCTTGTTAATAGTTATTGAACTTCAGTGAAGTTGTTCAACTTTAACAAAGTTATGACAAAAAGGCCTCTGTTATTTTAAAAGTACACACTTTTGTATTTGGATCGAAAGTGGGAATACATCTAAGTAAACGTCAAAAGGTTATATCTGCAGGAAAAGGTATGGTCCCCACAAATATTTTATTTTCTAGCCTAAACATCTTTCAAACAAAGAAAACATTCCCAGATCCTTTACATCATGTTGATTGTCATTCTCTGGTTTTGTTTTAAGATATGTTATTCTGCTTTGGAAACATTTATCTATATCTTTCTTAAAGTATTTCAATATTGCAACTGATTTTTAGAAGACTTATCTCAATGGAGATTTACACTGATAGTATAGCAAATGTGTGTTGTATTGTAGTTGTGAATGTTTTAACATCGCTACATCGAGTTCTCTATTATTTTGTGTTTGAGCAACATTTTTTTAACATAAATGCAGGACTTTACTGTTATTCATTTTCAATTTAATGATGTTCACTATGTTAAAATTAGAAAAGAACTATACTGTGCATACAGTATGGTAACCACTAAATGGAAAATATACCTACGTGTTACAATAAATCATGCTTACAGTGGTGCTATTCACAATAGTAAAGAGGTGGAAACAATCCAAATGTCAATCAATGGATGAATGGATACATAAAATGAACACACAGTGGAATATTATTGGACTTTAAATAGAAAGGAAATCCTGTCATATCCACAACATGGATGAACCTTGAGGACATTAGGCTAAATGCAATAAGCCAGTCACAGAAAGACAAAAACCGTGTGGTTCTACTTGCATAGGGCTATTTAAAATAACCAAACTCACAAAAACAGAAAGTAGAATGGTGGTTACCAGAAACTGAGGAAAGAGGAGAATGGGAGTTGTTTAATGAGTACAAAGTTTCAGTTTTGCAGGATGAAAAAGCTCTGGATATCTGCTTCACAACAATCGGAATGTACTTAACACTACCAAGCTATACACTTAAAAATAGATAATATGAGAAATTTTATGCTGCATGTTATTTACTATAATTTTAAAAAGCAGAAAGAGCAAAACTTATTGATACAGATGTGAGGGATTGAGGGATGAGGTTGTACACAATAACTCAAAGCATTTTGCCTTGGGCAACTTGATAGATGGTGATTGCATTAATAGAAAGGTGAGATGGGGCATGGTGGCTCACGTCTGTAATACCTGTACTTTGGGAGGCTGAGGTGAGCAGATCATTTGAGGCCAGGAGTTCGAGACCCGCTTGGCTAACACGGTGAAACCCTGTCTCTATTAAAAATATAAAAATTAGCCAGGTGTGTGGTGGTGTGTGCCTGTAATCCCAGCTACCCGGGAGGCTGAGGCCAGAGAATCACTTGAACTTAGGAGGCGGGGTTTGCAGTGAGCTGAGATTGCATCACTGCACTCCAGCCTGAGTGACAGATAGCAAGACTCCATCCCAACAACAACAACAAAACACACAGAAGAAAGGTAGATATATATGGGAAGGAACAATCTGAGTAAATATAATAGACACTGTGGTGCTTTGCACTACGTCTTCTTTGCCCAAGTGATTTCAATACTGCTCTGGTATGCAGGCTCATGCATATTGCTAGGTCCTATCTTAATGAGAAGGTTTGCACCATTGCTTTTCTACTTCAGGGCTTTCTCAAAAGGCACAGGTCCTCCAAACCAACACACAGATGCAGCCTGGAAGTGGGAGAAAGAGGAATCAATGGATCAATGCTCCTACTTTCCCATCCTGCTGGGATACTCTAGGCAATTTCTACAGGATGCCTAATATGTCATCAGTGGATCTGAGCCCCAGTTACTGATGCTGGTAACCAGTTTAATAATGTACCCTCCTCTTACATTTTTTGTCTTTTTTTTTCAATTTCTGATTTTATTCTCTGAATGTTCATTTTTTTTCCTGATTCTTAATCTTCCAAATAAAATATATATTAATACACCCAATCTTTGACTCAGGCTTTCATCAAAACTACAGACAGTTTTCAAAAGAAGACATACATGCAGCCAACAATCATATGAAGAAAAAGCTCAACATCACTGATCATTAGAGAAATGCAAATCAAAAAACTACAGTTAGTTACCATCTCACAGCAGTCAGAATGGCTATTACTAAAAAGTTAAAAAATAACAGATGCTGGCAAAGTTGTGGAGAAAAAGAATGCTTATACACTGTTGAGGTGAGTGTAAATTAGTTCAACCATTGTGAAAGACTGTGCGGCAATTCCTCAAAGACCCAAAGACAGAACTACCATTCAAACAAGCAATCCCATTACTGGGTATATACCCAAAGGGCTATAAATATAAATTGTTCTATTATAAAGACAAATGCACATATTTTTTCATTGCAGCACTATTCACAATAGTAAAGACAGGAATGTCAACCCAAATGCCCATCAATGATAGACTGGATAAAGAAAATGTGGTACAAATACACCATAGAACACTATGCTGCCATGTAAAAGGATGAGGTCAAGTCCTTTGCAGGGACATGGTTGGAGCTGGAGGCCATTATCTTTAGTAAATTAATGCAGAAACAGAAAATCAAATACCACATGTTCTCACTTATGAGTGGGAGCTAAATGATGAGAACACATGGACACATAGAGGGAAACAGCACACACAGGGGCCTATTGGAGAGTGGAGAGTGGGAAGAAGGAGAGGATTAGGAAAAATAACTATTGAGTACTAGGCTTAATACCTGGGTGATGAAATAATCTGTACAACAAAGCCCCATGACACAAACCTATGTAATAAACCTGCACATTTACCCCTTATTTTAAAATAAAAGTTAAAAAAATAAATGAAATATTTAGGACATACAAAGTTTTAGGAACCTTTGGGAAATTTAGTTGAAGATGTTCACTAGAAAGTTAGAAATTGGCTGGGCATGGTGGCTTATGCCTGAACTCCCAGGGAGGCCAAGGTAGAAGGATTGCTTGAACTTAGGAGTTCTAGACCAGCCGGAGCAACATAGAGAGACCCTGTCTCTACAAAAACAAATAAATAAATGTAACTTAATTAACTGATGTGGTGGCTCACACTTGTAGTTCTAGCTACTTAGAGGCTGCGGCAGGAGGATGATTGAGTCCAGGAGTCTGGGGCATGTGGTGACCTATAAACAGGCTACGCCACACCAGCCTGGGTGACAGAGCAAGACCCTGTCTCAAAAAATAAAAAACAAAAATTTAAAAAGAAAGAAATTAATTAGCATTACCTCAAAAGTAGTTGTCTTTTCCGTTCCTTAATCTATTCCACTCTTCATCTTCCAGAAACTGTTTTCTGCTACTCATTAACATCTGTCATTGTTTCTGTGCTCCTTCTCCTATTTTACTAGTGTGTTTTTTTTTTAAGTCAGAGATCTTAAGAAAGTTCACTGAATAGAAAGTTTATCTAAAATGTCTCACCTTGCTCTTCCTCAAATGGACCTTTAGTGACTATATATAGCTCTAGTTTCTTTTCAGAGACTCCTGTTCTTCTCGAGTTTCTGGCTATAGGATCATACCTAATTTGTTTCTTAATCAAATTGTTTTGAATATTGGTATGTTCTCTACCTTCTCTGCAACTTTATTTCATCAAATGAAAAAACAAAACAAAACAATATCCTTTAAATATAATGTGAAAAAAACTTAAAGATATTTTGGCTCAGCCTGGGCTTGTCAGTCTAAGACAGCTTTACTCTTAAAGAGGTAGATTTTCTTTCTTTCTTTCTTTTTTTTTTTTAAATACCTGTAGGAACCCATTCTGTCCATGTGTCATATCTTATCTGGTACACAATGTCATAAATGTGGTTGAAATCTGGAAAAAATCCTGGATCTTTGGCACTTTTCCAAAAGCTAAAAGAAATGTTTACAGAAATAATAGCTGTTGTTTGTGTCCTGGGAGAAGTAAAATTGTTCTGCTTAAATCCACGTTATTGTTTTAAAGAGTACAAAAATGAGAAGTTTGGAAGATGAAATGATGATTAATCCACTCTTGTAAGTTAGAGTACTCTTCTCCTTTTTGTTTTAATAGCTGCTGTGACTGTGTTTCCTTGTACTAACCATCTTCTTGCAAGCACAATGATCCCTATTTCCTGGGATATCATTTCCCCACTATGCTTTGCTTCTCCCCGTTTTATATCTGCCTCTATTGTATTTTTCAGAAATAATTTTTTTCTGTGAATTATATCTTCATCATAAAGTTTAGAGGACTTATTAATCTGACTTAAGTTTAAAGAGGATCATTAGGAATTGAACAGTTAAAAGACATTAATTCAAGATTTTTTTTTTTTTAGACAGGATCTCACTCTGTTGCCCAGGCTGGAGTGCAGTGGTGAAATGTCAGCTCATGGCAACCTCTGCCTCCCAGGTTTAAGTGATCCTCCTACCTCAGCCTCCCAAGTAGCTGGGGTTATAAGCTTGTGCCATCACACTCAGCTAATTTTTGTGTTTTCAGTAGAGATGGGGGTTTTGCCATGTTGCCCAGGCTGTTCTTGAACTTCTGACCTCAAGGGATCCATCTTTCTTGGCCTCCCAAAGTGATGGAATTTCAGACACCACCATGCCTGGCCTAATTAAAGAATTTTTATAATTTTAAATAAAACCAGTAAAAGAAACTTTTAAAAACCTTTTAAAAGAATTTAAAAGAAATTCCAGTTTCTTTTAAATAAAACCAGTAAAAGAAACTGGAATAATCTGATGTTGATGTTGAAAAATATCAGAAATATATTCGTTATTCTCCTAAGTTTATACATAAGAAAATGAAGGTTCATGCAGTTTAAATACTACGTCCAAAGCCACATATCAATAATCAGCATTACAAGAACTAAAACATTCTCTGTCATTTAATATAGTTTAATTTAATTGAACCAATGTAATATGATCAGTAAACCCTGAGATTAAGAGGAGGCATAAGCAACTTTTTCTTGTTGATTCTATGTTTATGACTTTCACTTAATTTTTAATTTAATTTAATTTTTTTTTTTCTGAGATAGAGTCTCACTCTGTTGCCCAGGCCAGAGTGCAGTGACGCTATTTTGGCTCACTGCAACCTTCACCTCCCTGGTTCAAGCGATTCTCATGCCTCAGCCTCTTGAGTAGCTGGAGCACAGGTGTGGGCCACCATACCCAGTTGATTTTTTTATTTTCAGTAGAAATGGGGTTTCACCACGTTAACCAGGCTGATCTCAAACTCCTGGCCTCAAATGATCTGCCTACCTCGGCCTTCCAAAGTGCTGAGATTATAGGTGTGAGTTACTGTGCCTGGCCTCTATCTAGTTTTTAAAAGGTTTTAGCTGAGTGTGGTGGCTCATGCCTGTAATCCCAGAACTTTGGGAGTCAAGTGGGCAAACCCCTCACTGACTCCAGGAGTTTGAGACCAGCCTGGACAACAGGTGAAAATCCGTTTCTATGAAAAATACAAAAATTAGTTGGGCATGGTGGTGTGAGCCTGTAGTCCCTGCTACTGAAGAGGCTGAGGTGGGAGGATAGCTTGAGTCCAGCAGGCAGAGGTTGCAGGGTGCCATGATGTCTCCACTGCACTCCAGACTAGGCAACAGAGGAAGGTTTTGTCTCAATAATAATAACAATAATAAATTTCACATATTTTACATTTTATAAATGTGATTGACACATGGAGGAGGTAAGTAACTTGTCAAATCACTCAGTTAATAAATGGCAGAGCCAGAACTAGCACTGACTTATACATGCATTTGCTTACTCATGCAATAAATATTGAGTGCATACTCTGTTGCAGGCATTATGCTAGGTAATGGGGATTCAATTCAATAATAACCAAAATAGAGTCTCCAATGGCATAAAGGCCATGACTAGGTTCCTACATATCAATAATGATGGAAACAAGAGAATTCAAGAGCATTTAATTGTGTAATAGCAAGAATTCCTAGTTGATAGAAGCTTCAGTGCTGGTGTGGCCTGTTCCCCCTGTAAAGCATACACGATGGTAGTCTTACGTTTTTGTTTCTTTTGGCTCCTCTTACCTCGTTAGTACTTTAAAGGAAAGACTAAATCAACATGCTTTGCACATGCCAAAATGAAAAACTTAGGAAGAAATGAGCAGTCATATACAGTCCCTCATAAATTCATGTGATGCATGCCCTTTACTTATTTTTGGGTTCTCCAGCAAAGCAAAATGAAAGAAATCTTTGCTATTCTCTGAGTTGCCTCTCCTGCCAGTTTTTGAACACAGACCACTTTTGTGGACCAGCCTAGCTTAGGGCATATTGTTCAGTAAAAGCTACTAAAAAGTGCAGCAGACTGTAGAATCTAATTCTAGAGGGAGTGAGACTAGAGGCAAATGTTTTATCATTTGTCAGTTAGGCAATAAGTTCATACAAAGAAGTTTCCATATTTACCTTTATTTACATGCTTTATAAATCACACTGTTGATTTGCAGTTATACACTCTGACTCTTACTTCTTTTATCTAATTACTAGAGAGGTAGGTGGGTTATTAATTTACAATTTAATGAAAATAATAGGCTTCTTTTAACCTAGTACCTTAAAAGAATTGTTAAAGCAAACGGTGTTCTTTAGAGAGACTAAAGGACCAACCAACACTCAACTCCTTTTTTAGCTGAGTTAGTGTGGGAGACAGACATTAGACAAATTGTCCAATAAAAGCTATATGCAGTTGGGCGCAGTGGCTTACACCTGTAATCCCAGCACTTTGGGAGGCTGAGGCTGGCGGATCACGAGGTCAGGAGTTCAAGACCAGCCTGACCAACATGGTGAAACCCCATGTCTATTAAAAATACAAAAATTAGCCAGGCATGGTGGCATGCACCTGTAATCCCAGCTACTCAGGAGGCTGAGGCAGGAGAATCACTTGAACCCAGGAGGCAGAGGTTGCAGTAAGCCAACATCACACCACTGCACTCCAGCCTGGGTGACAGAGTAAGCCTCTGTCTCAAAAAAAAACAAAAAAATTGTATGTATTTTTAAAAACTTATATAGATATAATTGTGGTAAGCAGGGACACTTTAAGAAGAGAATACTTTTGAAAACACATCATGGAAGGACTTAGGTGTGGATTAGTCTAGATTTGGGGTAGGGGATGAGTTAGGGAAGGCTTTTGTGAGAAAATGGCTTTTGAGCTGAAATATTAGAAAAATAAAAGAGAAGAAATCAATCAAAGAAAATTGTGAGAATTGGATGATTCATTGCAGAAGACAGAAGTACATCTCGAAGACAGAACTTTCCTCTGATATTTTTCTCCATTCTTCATGTTTTCCATTTGAAGGACTGAGCCAGGCACACTTTGTCATTCAAATTATGTATTTCATAGTGCCAATTGAAACCACATTAAGATCTTGATTGTGATGACAGCTACATGACTAAGCATTTGTCCCAACTCAGATCCACATACCAAAAGAATGACCTTTACTATATGTGAATTTAAAAAAGAAATAAAACCAAGATAAAAGAAAATACAAATTAAGTTTACATCATTGCCTACTGTTGCCCAGTTGCTTTTTCATCTTCATACTGGAAAGCAACAAGTAATATGTAAGTGTACACAGGATTATGTGTGTTTTCTGGAAATTCTAATCTCCCCCTTGCAAATAAAATAAAATATTTGCTCTTGTTTGTATTTGTCTGATTTTTTCCATTTCAATCACAAAAGGGACTCTTTAATATGGCTTTAATAGGTAGACAGGCTAGGGAAATCCCCAAAAGAAAAATGTGTTTTGTAACATACTGATTTGACAAATGGAGTGTCATTTTAAGGCTATATTCTGGCACTACCTGACAGGCACCTTTGTTATCTAGAAGAGATATGGCTACACTTGCTGGTAGAACACATAATGGAGGTAGCAGAAAGTCATCACTCCAGTAATGACAAGACACGAGAGATCACTATTTCCTAGCCTGAAAACCTTGTGTCCCATTGTCGTTAAATTGGAGGCCTGCCATTTTTCTGTATGTCATCTGATGACATTATCTCTGATATTTATGACAAAGGAAACGCCCTGTGATTTTTACCACTCAGGATAAATAGCATTTTTAAATCCTTCAATGGACTGAAGGAATCTGACTTAGGAAAGGAAACCCATTTAGATATATTTGTTGACTTGCATTGAAATGTCAATCCCTCTCTCCTCCAAAATGATTTCCTCCAAAATTTCCAAAGGGGAAGAAAGAGAGATTTTATTTTGACAGTTAATGGTAGTGAGGCTTACAATGTCCCAGAAACTGACAGTCCTGATTTGCACCTTAATTTTCACAACAATAATTGAAAAATTATTTACCGCAGTAGCTGAGAAACAGCACTCCTTGAGGCAGAGATTATTGCTGTTTCAATTTTACAAAAGTGGAAATTAAGGTTCAGATAAGTCAAGAAACTTGCTCCGGTGGCAGAACCAGTAAGTGTTCCGAGAGTTGTGCAGTCACGGAAGCGTCCCTGCTTTATCTTGTTGGGTCAGGTGTGCTGCTGGAGAGGAATACTGCTGCATCGCTCACCCAAGCAGCAGCCAGTGCTGATGCTTAAATGTGTGCTGATTTCTTCCTGTCAGATGCTTGAATCTTATGTCAATTCATATTAGGACCTTAGCATTCCCTGCTTCCCAGCATTAAGCTTCCCTGTAATAAGCTTCTTTGGATTCCCTTTAAGGAGCTCTAACCAAAGAGTCCCCAGAGTTTTGCTTAGTTAACAATCCTGCTTTCAATGGCAGTATATTAACTATGAAACAACTGCAAAAGAACAGTATAAGAGTTTCCCTCTGCCTTATTAATAAATAAAAGGGTAATACAAATCCTTTTTTTTTTTTTTTTTTGAGAAAAAGTCTGGCTTTGTTGCCTTGGCTGGAGTGTAGTTGGTGCAGTCACAGCTTACTTCAGCCTTGAACCCTTGGGTTCAAATAATCCTCCCACCTCAGCTTCCTGGATAACTGGGACTGCAGGTTCATGCCACCATGCCTGACTAATTTTTTAAAAAATTTGGTAGAAATGGGGTCTCACTATGTTGCTCAGGCTGGTCTCTAACTCCTAGATTCACATGATCCTCTTGCCTCTGCCTCCCAACAGGCATGAGCCACCATATCCAGCCATAAATTCTTAATAACAATTTCAAATGTTAGTAACAAACCAACGGTGATCTTTCACATTGATATAGGCTTTTTGTTTGTTTGTTTTTCTTTTGAGACAGAGTCTCACCCTATTGCCCAGACTGCAGTGCAGTGACGTGATCTCGGCTCACTGCAACCTCTGCAGTAGCTGGGATTACGGGTGCATACCATCACGGCCAGCTAATTTTTGTATTTTTAGTAGAGATAGGATTTCACCATGTTGGCCAGACTGTTCTCGAACTCCTGACCTCAGGTAATCCACCCACCTTGGCCTCCCAAAGTGCTGGGATTACAGGCACAAGCCACCATGCCCGGCCTGATATAGACTCTTTATGATTCATTTTCTTAAAACACATAATCTTAAATTATTAATCTTAGTCATGCTCAAAACTTTTACTAATATAACTTGTTATAGTAAACATACAGTCCTGTTGCTTATCTTTCTCCAACAAATTAAAGCACATAATAGATGAAACAATGCAGTAAGAGGTCCGAAAGTACTTTTTAAAACTTTAAAAATTCAACATAAATGAGGAAAACAAAGTTGACAAGATAGTATCTTGGTTTTATTAATGGAAAAAGTGAGGTGAAAATGAGTTAAAGTCTGTTGCAACTTAGCCACTGCAAAGTTTGAATCAATGTGAGGTTGTTTTAAGACACGTAGCTTTAACTATCATGGCATGAGGGTACCTGTTACAAAGGTATTCTGACATGGAAAGCTGAAATGAATTCCCTGTCTTTTAGAGAGTGAACAGGTTATCATTACGGATCAGCATCCAAAGATGATGCGTTGGTGATACTTGCCATCTTTATGTAGTCTGGTAACAACAACAAAAATACTGCTATTTGAAGAAGACGTTTGAAAATGCAGATGAACTTCTTTAATTACCTTCCTTTTCTGTACCGTTGTCCTTCAAAATAAGGCAGATAAATTTTATTCATTCTGTAATCAACAAATGTTCACTGGAATTGCCTTTCAGCTGCTGAAATACAAATAGAGAATCATACCAACATTGTAAAAAGCTACTGGACCAAGCTTTCTGTCACAAAAAAGCAAAGAAGTTGATTAATTTTATTTGCTTTACTGTTTGCATGTCCCTAAGACAAAATGAACTGATTAAAATACTTTTATACTCATATGTTAGGCTTTTTTTTTTTTTTGTATCTTAAGGTGCGTTATTTTGACATACTTACCACATAAATTATATTTGTATAGTGATTTCACATTCATAGTCTCATGTGTGTTATTTTCTTCTCACAACAAAGAATACCAGATCAAAAGTTATAACTTCCATTTTTACAGAGAACAAAAAAATGAGGTTTGGCGTTTGACCACGGCTATGTAGCTACTCTCTCTCTCTGTCTCTCTCTCTCTCCCTCTCTCTCTCTCTCTCTCTCTCTGTGTCTGTGTGTGTGTATGGGGAGTGGGCTACAGAATTAGACTTCATGTATATTGGTTTATACTAGCAGTTTCTATCATTCCCTGTGCTGTCTCTACAAAATGAACTAAGTTTTGAAGCACCACAGGCTTCTACTTGGTCCTGCTGGCATTTTAAGGAGATCTGGATGACAAGGTTTTCTTTGTTTGGTTTTCAGTTGTGGGTACCACAAAGAACCAGTGGCATTTCTGGCACATGGTCCCATATTCTGGTTCCAAAACTCTCTATCTGTTTGATGTTGTTACTATGAAATTCGTATAGAAAATGAGGTTAAAATGTTAAGTGGTTTTGGTGTGTAAGAACAAGGGTGAACACACTACTACTTTTTCTTTTTTTCCTGAATTTCTCTCACATTTACTTACTTCATTCATAGGGTAGAGGAGGATGGGTGGAGTTGTAAAATAAGCATAATAAAAGCAGAGGGAAATAAAAGCAGCACCTCTGAGGAAATTTCCTGTATTCAAAAATTATGGGCTGAAATAAAATGTTTGGATTAGAATGCTGTTTCTCTTCATTCTACTTTGCCTGAAGCCACATGGAGTAAAGCTGAGATTCCTGAGAAGTGAATGTTCTTGACAATTAACCTGAAATAATGTATCTCAAGCTGGAGAGCAAACGCTCAATCCTCAAGCTTATTATTTATTCAGAAAATAATTATTGGGTACTGACAACGTGTCACACATTATTCTTGGTGTTTGATAAATACTTGTGAACAGAAGAAAGATCTCTCCCCTCATGGAAAGCATTACTCCTAGAGCCAGACTATCTGATTTCAAACATTAGCCCACCACTTCCTAACTGTGTGACTTGGTTAAGTTATGTACCCCCTCTGTGCCTCATTTTCTCATGTCCTATAAAATAGACAAGACAATAGTGCCAGAATATCTGCCTTATAGTAAGAGCTCTGTAACTCTTTTAAAAAAATAATTACTGTGGAAAAAAAATAAAAGATAAGCGGTATGAGTATTAGGGACTGTATAGAGGGGATAGGTATCATTTGAGGGGAAAGCAAGTGAGCAAAGACTTAAGGAGGGGAACGAGTTAGCCAGGCAAGTATAATGGGGATGAGCAGTACCAACAGACGACATGGCCTTTGTGAATGTGGGAAGATGAGAGCATATCTGCTGAGTTGGAAGAATGCAAGGAAGCCAGCATGTTTGGAAAGAAGTGAGTCAGGGGAGCAAGCAGAGACTTCAGGGTCACTGAAAGACTTTAGTTTTGAGTAAAATGATAGTTGATTGATGGTTTTAAAAAAGGATTGGGCTGGGTGCAGTGGCTCATGCCTGTGACTCCAACATTTTGGGAGGCTGAGGTAGAAGGATAGCTTGGGTCCAGGAGTTGGAATCATGTCTGGGCAACACAGCAGGATCCTATCTCTACAAAAACATTAAAAATATACTGGGAACGGTGGAGGGCGCATGTAGTGCAAAGACATGAAAGAAGAATCTGGGAATGGTAGTGGGAGCTACACAGGAGGCTGAGGTGCAAGATCACTTGACTTGGGAGGTTGAGGTTGTATTGAGCTGTGATTCCATCACTGCACTGTAGCCTGGGTGACAGAGAGAGATCCTGTCTAAAAAAAAAAACAAAGGAGTGACATAAATCAACTTTTTTTTTAAAGGATTATTTTGATTGCTGCATTAATAATAAATTTTAAGGTTCCAAGGTCAAAAGCAAGGAGATCAGTTACTGCAGTCATCCGTGTGAGAGGTGCTGACTGTTGCAGTGGAGACCATAGGAAGTATTTGGATTCTGGATATGTTTGGAAGATAAAGCCAAATGGAGTTTCTAATGGATTGCCTACAGGGAGTGCAGGAAAAAGAAAAATCAAGGATAAATCCAAGATTAAAAGTTCTCTTAATGATTTCTCCTGTATTCCTTCCTGCCTGCCTATAGTTTATTTCATCCACCCCCATTTCCCTGTTTTTAATGCTAAGAGACCCCCCAAGACTAGGAAAATAATAATATAAGGAAAGGAGAGTGTCTTTATGAGAGACAATGGGGCAGAATAGAAAAGCAATCTCCATCTGGAAGAAGAATTCAGGCTGGCAGCTCTTCCCACAGAATATTGTGGAGAGTAATTCTAACTGGAAAGAGATACAGATGGAAAAGCTCAAGTGCCCAATCCTTGTAACAACCAGGTCTGTGGATAATCTTTCACAGAATCAGGGAGGTTCAAGAAGTTTCCCTGAGCTATACCCTATAAATATATACACTTACTATGTACCCACAAAAATTAAAAAAATAAAAATAAAATTTAAAAGAGAAATTTCCCTGAGCTGGTACGGCTTTCTATAGATCTTAAACATGAGCAACAAAAGACTAGGATTTCTAAAGATAAATACTGGTACTAAAATTTATCTTTGAAAAAATGTGGGCTTTTTTAAGTTCCTCTTTCTTTTTCCTTCCCAAAGCTTTTTTTCATTTTGTTTTCCTCCATTTCCATGTGTAGGCATAAGCCACATTTAAGTATCTAAACTGTCGAGGGAATTGATAAGGACTTTTCCAGGGATGTCTATTGTACTGGAAATGACTATTTCTATACATAGAACCAGCTCAGTACCATCAATGCACTCAAAACAGTCACTTTTGTAGAAAAAAATCATCTTTGCTTCCTTTTCCATGTCAATATTTCTTTGCTTTCTTTCCTTTTTCTTATTACTTGCCTCTTTCACTCTTATCAGCTGGATATTCACCTATAAAACCCATTTAGATTTCGATATCTTAAAGCCCTCATATCTCTTAAACTACAATTTCTTTTAAAAAGTGATTTTCCTCAAATCTGACCATATTCATTCATTCATTAACAGATGTTATGGCCACAGTCTGCATTTTTCAGGAGTAGGCAGAGGAAAGGGAATGTATTCATCAACATCTTCTGTCAGAAGTCAATAAGCTGTCATTTGACCCTCCTGGGCCCTAAGCAGGTGCTCCTTCCTTTCTTCTGACAATTGCAAACTTTCCCTAGACCCCCATGACAGCTCCTAAGTTAGTACTTAGTGGCTTCACTGACAGGTGTTTCTCTGTTCAACCAGACAACAGGTGTTTGCCCAGTGCAGCCTGCCAAAAGCCAGGGATTCAAAGCAGAAAACAAAGGCCATTTGCAAAAATGATTACTGTAATTAAGAACCATGGCGATGCTAATGATGAAAACACTTGTATGTACACCACACACATGCATACACACACTCACACTCTCAAATCCTCACCCCATTAGAAAAAGGAAACAGCAGGCAAAAAAATCATTCACCATTACGATATACTTTTAAATGCTGTAGGTTCTCACTTCTTTGGGGGAGAAAATTTAAATAATTATTAAGCCATCTTTTGAAGCCACTTCTTATAAGGATCTTCATTTCGGATTTCGATTATTGTGCATTTGAGAGATTACAAGGCAGTGCATGTTGACGGATTTCCTCTGAGGAGCTTATGATTACTTGAGACCATATATAAGAAAAGTGAAACAGCTAAGCAATAATTAAATCACAATATGTTTGATGGTGACCCTGGTTACAACACAGAGTTCCACTGTGTGCTCCTTTAGCTCCCAGCATGAAATTGCCTCATTTACAACCAAGAAAAGTAGTATTATAACATGCTGTATGCTCCTAAATCCCTCCCTTAAGGATTACACAAGAGTTTCAAAGATAGAGAAGACAGCAGGATGATTTGCATGAAGTAAATTCTTTTGTTAAAAAAAATCTGTGACTGTAAGACTAGTCACTGGTGGTTTTGTTTTGTTTTATTCAGGAGCTAAGCTAGGACCTTCTCATTGCTCTGACCTGAGCCAGCTACTGAAATGAAAAACAAATGAACCAAGGGTGTGGACACAGTAGATATATGAGAAGTCATAGAATTTATCAGCATGATTGTCATAATATAAGTAAATGATCACAACATTAAAACTAAGTTGTGTGTGTCATGTCTATTCCATTTTAAATCTCATTTTGTGTATGACTGCATGGGAGCTAAAGTGGAGACCTGTAGTATGTTCGATTTTAGTTGTTCTATAATGTGATTATCAAATGCTACTATACTGTGCTTATTGAATAAATAGTCCAAGATTGTTGGGCTAGCTAATTTGCAATTTGAAAAAAAATTATTAAAGGTGACAAAACATTCAGTTCACAAATAATTCCCTTGTTAGAGGTCACAGGAAAGGAATTCTTTCTTTCTTTTTTTTTGTTAACAGCTTTTGTTTAAGTCAAAATTAGTTTTTTTGATTTCACACAAAGTGTCTGGTTTCAGAAAAAGTATGCAAGGAATATTTCTCTAGAATGTGATGCCTAAACTTTTCCTAAGAGAAAACAACAACACAGCAACACCAAAAAACTAAACTGAAGCAAATTATCCACTCACTATTGTTGAGCATGTCTTTCAAATTTGGTGCATTCCCACCCCAACAGTTGCGCCTCCAATCATTGTCCCCCTTTCCCTTTAGCGCTGAAGAAAACTAAGCAACTTATTTGGAAAAAAAGAAAGAAAGAAAAAAAAGAAAGAAAGAAAAGAAAAAAGGAAATAAGACATGGTCTGTGTATTCTGGCTCTCAGACTTAGTCTGAAAAGTCACCTTTGATCTAATTATTTTCTGAACCAACAGCCTTTGAGTGGGTTGGTGAATGAATAGTATCTGCATCATAGTTCCAGCAGCTTCCTGCCTGTTTTCTTGCTGGTACCAGGCTTGGTCTCACTTCTGTTTTTCTGCCATTCCCATTTGGCAATGGAAAGATGTGCTAGAAGAGGACACACATTTTCCCCACCATCCTCTACTCCCACTTTTCTTGAATGAGTACCCATTTGCTTATAGCCTGTTTCTGTGGATATAAAACAAATGCTAAAGCTATTTGAATGGCAGATATGCTAATTTATCTTTTTTTTTTCTTTTCTCTTAGATAAGAAAAATCTGTGATCCCTACCCACTGCACTCCTTTTGAGGAATTAAGACTGGAAGTATGGACTGGGCATGGTGCTCCATGCCTGTAATCCCAGCACTTTGGGAGGCTTAGGTGGGCAGATCACTTGATTCTAGGAGTTCAAGACCAGCCTGGGCAATGTAGCGAGACTCCTCCTCCCATCCCCCATCTCTACAAAAAGTACAAAAATTAGCCAGGTGTGATGGTGTACACCTGTAGTTCCAGACACTCAGCATGCTGAGGTGGGAGGATCACTTGAGCACAGGAGATGGAGGCTGCAGTGAACCCTGATTGTGTCACTGCACTCTAGCCTGGGAGACAGAGTGAGACTCTGTTTCATTAAAAACAAAGAAACAAAAAGACTGGAAGTACTACACCCCTCCACATAAGCTTAGAATGTCCCCTTTGACATTATTAGATACAGACTGTGCCAGTAAGAAAACCCATTACAAAGAGCAGAGAGGACTTTATTTGGGGGGCAGGGGATGGCAGTGTGATTTTAAATCATGATTTTCATACAAACGTGTAAGGAGTACAAGGAACTGTATCCTTCATCTTCTATGGCTGGCCATAGATAGGATAAGGGGCTTCCAGTTTTTAAGAGCAATTATTTCCCTTCAATTGGATAATGCATGCTAAAATAACTGGGGGGCTATAATGCTTTGGGACTTAGTGCATGGATGTACTAGGAGCTAAAACAAAAGCAGTCACTGGGATAATTGGAAAGCACAGGAGTTGGGCTTTATGAGAAAAACTGATTGCATTTAGTCCCCTTAGGTCACAAAATACTTCTCTTTAGTAGCAAATGCTGCTTTACTTTCTGACTTCATAGATATAATGCCCCAGTGGCCAATGGTCACTTCCAAACAGGCCTCTCCTCACAGGGAAGTACTAGACCCTGGAGAAAGAAGTCTAACCTCAGGACTTGCACAATTTCTAACTATACCTTCATCACCCTAAAAGTAGAGATTGTACACATTCTTCTGTCCCTCTTGATCTTTAGTTCCTTCTCACACAGCCAGCCCTTCCCAGTTCAGTGCTCCTTTAGCCACAGGCTATTTGTTGATGCAGTTGCTGCCAACTTGTTTGGTGAGAAGCCAGGGCTGGAGGAAATAGAGGGTCCTGGCAAGATCATGGACTACGGCCCCCACCAGGTTAGCTTCCGAGTCCTGCAATGCACTGTGCTTCTGTCTTAGTTGGCCTGGGCCACAACAAGACAACCATGGACTGAATGGTTTAAACAACAAACGTATTTCTCATAGTTCTGGGGGCTGGGAAGTTTGCAATCAGGGTGCCAACATGGAGGGACCTCTTCCTTGTTTCCTGATTTGAGGGATGTGGAAGGGGTTATGAGAGGAAGCAAGCTCTCTCCTGTCTCTTTTAATAAGAGAGAGGCAGAGGGGCATGCACTAATCCCATCATAAGGACTCCAACCTTATGACCTAATTACCTTCCGAAGCCCCATATCTAAATACTATCACATAAGAGAATAGGATTTTAACATGAATTTTGGGTGATCCAAACATTCAGTCCACAGCAGTCTCTATTAAAAAGTGTATGAGATTAGAGGCCACTGTGGGGCTACCAGGGAATGATTAGCAAAAGATGGTACCATCTGGGTATAGCCTGAGAGTATGAAAGGGTGATAGGCATAGAGAGTTGGGTAGGGGCGGGGTGCAGAGGCCTTTTGGGCCACATTTGAAACAGCTCTCCCAGAAAAGTATTCTAAAAATCCTTAGGCTTTCTTTGGATCAAAGAAACAAAACTTGGCCTTAACTTAAACTGTACAGGCATCTTAAAGCTCAGAACAGGCAAGTTTCTCATAGCATCCGCACCTCCAGGACTGGAGATTTTGGAGTGACTGAGGCTCTTGGAACAGAAATCTGTGTAACATCTGCCTGGCACAGTGGCAGCCTGGGCCCTGGGTCAGACAGCCTCCCAGGACAGTGGCTTGCATCGCCAGGATTGTTCATTCTATTCCATCATCTGTCTCTGGTCAGTCCTTCCACCCCAGCATGAGACACTGTAGGATGAACAGTCTTGCCTTCGGGATCCTCTTCTCAATGAGGCCTGGCCTCAGTTTAAACCTGGAGGAATGTTGTAAATATTGGGATTGTCTCGGGTGAAGGAAATCTTGGGCACTGACTTATTCACCCTGACTACTCTTTTCTTAGGCTTCTGGGTTCCAGCCTCAGGTTGCCGGTAATTTTATCTTCTTTTGGATTGATTTCTGTCTCTAGTAACCAGATCACACTTGTAGTTACAAAAGAGATAGGGGGAAATTCACCAACAGTTTTCAACACAGAAATAGGGGAGGCTTGGAAAGAGAGTTCAGATGCTGAGCTCCTGGAAAAGTGAGCCTGAGGGGGATGGTCTAGGAAATGTGAGGCCTAGTGGGGTGAGACGCTGCAGAAAGTGAGCCCGAGAGGAGGGGATGGGGACCTAAGGCGAGGCCCACGCACTCACGGCCTGGCGCCTAGGTGACTGGTGGAACTTATCAATCTGTTGGGTGGTTTTACCGTCCTCTGTCAGGTGGCGATGAGTGGAAACTCATCTTCGGGGCAGTTTGTTTTAACTCTGCAGGAAGCCAGGTGCATGCGCTTTTTCCCAAACTTGCTTTCCTGGCTGGGAGAACGCAGGAATTGGAGAAGCGAGCTGTGGGCCCAGATTCTCTCTTGCCCAGGAAATGTGGGCCGAACCTCGAGGCTTACTGGGGAAAGCCTAGATGTCCCCAGTAGGGGGCTTTGGGTGATTAGCTTTTCGGAAAGTCGCCAGAGAAAATGTGGTGTAGGATTGCGCTATTTTGAGTGAAGTTCACAGGAGTAGGACTCGAGGTAGCACAGACAGTGAATTGAGATTCCTTCCCGCCCCACACTCCCCGCTGTAGATTTGCTGTGGATACAGGCTCCCGAAGACAGGAGGCTCGGCGTGGAAGGCAGGACGTAGACCAGGGCGGGTGCAGCTCTGGCGCATAGAGCAAGCTTTCCTCTCTCATCGGAGCTGCGGAGGAAGGGGGCTTGGCAACTCAGATCTTGGAACAAGCGGAGTGCCGCCTTCCATGTTTCAGAGTTCAGCTTTTGCAGGTCTTTATTAATGGCCCCAATACATAACCCTCTTGTAAAAAAAAAAGTTTAAAAGTTTAAAAGTTTAATAGCATCCACCCTACACACGTATTCACACTGATGGAGACTTCCTTTTAAACCCGGCGCGTGTGGGCGCATTCCGCTGCCCGCCCAACCCCTAAGCCTCCCACCCCAGTGTGGAAGACAGTTGGACATTGACTTCTGGTTTGCCCAATTCAATCCTTCCCCACAACAGCTGGTCACTTCTCTCCTCTTAGTGAGCCTCTGGCTCTTTCTAAGCCCTTGGAATCCAGAAGAGTGTATCTTGTCATCCTCCAGGTTCAGGTAGACTAAAGCCTGAGCAGGTGTCTTTGTCTTCCTGAGTCATTCCTAGGCAAGGATTTGATCCCCAGCTCGGCCCCTGCGGGAATCCAGAGGGAAACCAGGATGGTTGTTTCAGCGCAGGCGGGGCTGCAGAAACTGAGAGAAGGGAGCAAGGACAAGAGGCTCTCCGCTGCAGAAACCGGGGCCCAGAGTCCCCTTGACCTCCTGGGTTTAGACAGGGGGCTGATAATGCAGCTGGGGCAGGAACCCCTCTCCTCTTTCAGCAGATTCCTCGGGTTAAAAAACAAAGGGAGAAACAAGCAACTAGATTGGTTTTGGAGAATCTTTGTCGCTTGAGGAATGGGTTGTGGGTTGGTGTGGCATCGCGGAACTCACGGATGGCACTCAGCAGCAGTGTGGCTCACACCCTGACGGCTTTGCCACAGACCTCAGGGCATCATCTGAAGGAGGAACAGCACCCACATTCAGCATCCTAAATCACCCACCCCAGAACAAAAGGTGATTTCAGGCAAGTGGACCATTCCGAGAGATACCGTGACTGTTCTCAGTGTCTACGTTTAGGGTTGCCTTGTAAGGATCTGCCTACCTACCCTAGTCAAGGGAGAATTATGTAACTTGAGCTTAGAACAGTGGACAGGGAGTGTGTTCAGCCCTGGACAGTAACTCGTAAAGGGTGCCCTCGTTATGCACATCTATGCGTGATGTCCTTTTTCTTCACCACAGTGATTTTTACTGTTTTCCAGGTGACCTTCTGTTTTACAAGTACCTTGATGTTAAGTACTCTGGGGGTGGAAGATTCCAATCCTGAACAATCTACATTCGTTTCATATGCTTTTCATTATTGAGATGGGAAACCGTAAGTGGGTACTCAATAATGGATAAGGCTGTTTCTTAGCATCAACCTTGGCTCATGTGAATTGACCTTATCAGTCAATATCACCGGCCGTTTCATTAAAATAACCAATGAATAATGTATCAAAGCTTAGTTTAAAGTTTCAAAGATGTTTTCAGACAGAAACATTCCAAGAATGCAAGTCAGGTGTTTCTCAGATGCTGCGTACAGGGAAATTCTCCGTTCTAGGTTTCCTGAGGTTGAAATCCAGCGTGCACGTCATTATTCATTCAGAGGGTCGGTCCTTCAGTCAGTGGCAGGTCTGACTAAGCTAAGCCGAGCGTTGTTAATCCTGCCACGGGGATCCTGGGGCAAAAGAGGACATCTGGGCCGTCAGTCACTTGTGCTGGTGGCCAGCCCCTGCCCCTCTTGCCCCGGTCCGAGCGCAGGGGTGCGTGTGCCCTGACTCTCAGGAACACAGATCGAGAGCTTCCCAGAAGGAAAAACAAATTCGTCATAATATTCAGCACAGCCGAGAGTTTCCAACAAGAAAGCAGCTCCAGTCGTGGCATGATGACTCAGGGTGGCGTTTAAATGCTGAATAAACCCTTTCCTTAGCTCTTTAATAAATCAGTAACAACAAAAACAGCCTTCTCCCCCAACCGCGCCACACCGAAGGCTTCCCAAGTTGGGCTCCGAATCCCTGTTTGGTTTTCCGCCGCCGAAAGCCTCTGTAGAAGCAGTGGGATCTCCTGGCGGGGTGCGGTTCTCGAAGGGCTCCCGGGGAGGGGACGATAGCAGGGTTTACAGGGCGAAGAGAGGAGAATCTGGAAATCGTGTCCTGGGGGGAAGGAGTGCGTCGCCCAGTCGCAAGTGTGCTGTAGAGGTGGGAGAGGACGAGGGCCCATTTCCAGATTTCAGCCCCCCGTTTCTGCCGCTGCCCCTGGAGGACTCCGCTGCTCACGCAGAGCTGGTTTCCGCGCGGCTCTGGCCCCAGTCGGGGAGGCGGAGTGGCTGCGCTGCGCGTGAGAACTGCTGGGGTGCCTGGCGCTGCTACAGGCGCACCCAGCGTCCGGGGCGCAGCTTCTCTCAGCCCAGCTTCTCCTCCCACTCGCTCGCTCGGATCCCCTCCCTCCTTCACACCCCCGCCCCCGGGACCGCGAGGCTCCCTCCCCGCACCGGCCAGTGAGTACACAAAGCCGCGGGTGAGGGGAAGCTTCGCAGGCGTGCACGGAGCAGTGAGATCACTGGCGTTATAAATATCCCGGTGCCAGCGCGGAGATCCGCTCGGGTGGCCTCTCTCTCCCCTTCTCCCCTTCTCTTCCCCGAGGCTATGTCCACCCGGTGCGGCGAGGCGGGCAGCGCCAGTGGCAGGCAGCCGCACTGGGGCTACAGAGCCCAGAATCAGCCCTGCAAGATGCACTTAGGACCCCCGCGGCTGGAAGAATGAGCTTGTCCTCCCTTCTCCTCCTCTTCTTCAGCCACCTGATCCTCAGCGCCTGGGCTCACGGGGAGAAGCGCCTCGCCCCCAAAGGGCAATCCGGACCCGCTGCCCGTGATAGGAACCCTAGAGGCTCCAGCAGCAGGCAGAGCGGCAGTAGCGCTATGTCTTCCTCTTCTGCCTCCTCCCCCGCGGCTTCTCTGGGCAGCCAAGGAAGTGGCTTGGAGCAGAGCAGCTTCCAGTGGAGCCCCTCGGGGCGCCGGACTGGCAGCCTCTACTGCAGAGTGGGCATCGGTTTCCATCTGCAGATCTACCCGGATGGCAAAGTCAATGGCTCCCACGAAGCCAATATGTTAAGTAAGTTACTTGTTCTCTTACAAACCCTGTCCTAGGCGGGCGGCGGAAGATTCGGGACGGACAGCCGGTATTCTCCGGGCCACAGGCGCCCCTTCCTGAGCCCGGGTCACTGGGACCAGCTGATACTCAGAAACAGCCGGGCGGGTTAGGTGGAGATGCATCTATAGGGTGTGCGCACACGCACCCCTCTCCTAGGCGTGAGGAATGGCGATTTCTGAGGTGTATGTTACCTAGAGGCTGGTGCCCAGACGGGTACCTTGTTTCCAGTTTGCCCAAGCCCCAAAGACAAATCTCCAGCCATGAGGGGAGAGAACAAAAAATCTCATTCCTTCTTGTTCAGTTTGTTTACCTTCTGCTTATGAACCAACGTGGCATTTTTCATTAGGCATTAAAGTGCAGCCCTTCTCCCTATCCATACCTGAAGTTATTTTTAAAAAAGAGGAATCAAATCTTAAATACTTCCCTCTTCCAATTGCTACCATAAATCTCAAATTAATATTGTATATGTTTATATGTTTATGTATACGATGCATACACATAGGTATGTATAGACACAAAAGATAGATACATAGATAGGTAGACACACAGATAGATAATTAGGGGACACCAGAAAGACATTTCTGCTTGGAAGAAGATTGTGCTCTGGAAAACCGGACACGTTTAGAGAGGGAGACGTGATAAACATTGTAATTACTAACTCCAGAGTTGGATTTAGCAACGTTTGGTATCTTGAGACCATGACTACACCTTGTTAGGAGATTGGCCAGCCTTTGGTGCCTTAGAACAGTTAAGGGAAAGTTTCTTAATTTAGAAGAAACACAGAGGTTAAATTTGGTTGGGGTGTAAATTTTGTGGGACTTCTTATAAACAAAGTTTTAAATTTTCCCTCTGAGTTTTCTCTTTTAGCACGCGCTCTGTTCTCCTTTCTCACTTTCTCTTCCCTTCCACCCCATCTGTGTTTCCAGACCATCGCAGCCACTCCTCTGGTTTCCCTTCACTGCCTCTAGGCAGCTGGGGGCAGAGACAATTTGGGACTGTGTGCAGGACTAGAGGGATCTCTGTGGGGCTTTTGCTCAGTAGGGCCAGATCCCTCTTCCAGCACGGGTTGGTCAACCGGGCAGAGCCCCAGCCAGGGCCTGTCAGGTACCCAGGGAGAGCGGAAATGTAGCCAGGAGACAGCAGTGCGCACTGTCACCTGCCTTTCAGTGTCAGCCTGGTTGCTCCTAGATGTAGCTACCTTGCTCCATCTCAGACCAACGACTCCGCGGGCCTTTGGGCTCCTTACACGGCTCCAAGAGGAGCCTGGACGCCACCGGTAGGCTGAAAATTTGGCAGCCAGCGCTCTCCGGAGTGGGATCGGAGCTGCCCAAGTGGGTGAGGTGGTAGGTTGGCAAGTCTCCTCCCGCGGGTTAAGGGGGCCTAGTGTGGAAGTCCTGATGGTTCATGCTGAGAGAGGGGCAGGTCTATGCCCGCCACCTGCGCCTGTCTAGTCTATCTGGTCGCGCTGACTCAGTAGCCTGGGACGCACGTGGTGAGGGAATCTGGAGCGCCCAGTCGGAGACAGCGCTCCCCAGTGAGTCCCAGGGCCTCCCTCACGCTCCCAAGAGGAACCTATTTCCATATTTTAGAGTTTATTTCATTCATCAAATAACTGCTTATTTTGGGAATGGATAAAGTTCAAAATCTATTGGGGTGAAGGGGAATTTTCTGAGATTTGAGAAATAACCAGTAACGTTTGTTTCCATTCGTCCTTCTCATTTTGTCTCAATCACCTCTTGACTCCATTAGCCATCACAGCTTATTCTCCACTTCCGTCAACCTTTCCTTCTCTCTCACAAGAAAACTTTCTCTCTTCTGTTCTTCCTGTAATTTATCCAGGAATCAGCAGCAACAGAGGATAACTTCTGCCCAGGGAGCTCAGAGAATGCCTCTGAGAAGGTTTAGTTGTAATGGAGATCTCTGAAAGCAAGGCTCATTCTCAAGATATTCACCATCTTCTCTAGGAAGACACTGTAAGAGACAAAGATAGTTTTACAGCTTAGGCCTTGCTAGAGGGGATGTTGTAGAAAAGCAAAGGGAGGAAAATAAGAGCACATCAAAAAGGATACATCCAGCTAAACCAGACATTGACAACTACCCAGTCTGTAAAATGTACATTTTCTTTTAAAATCCATGTTGAAAGCTATCTACAAGAGAACAGGGATTTTATTCTTGCCAAAATAAAACTTAATTTAGACTTTTTCCTATTTTTTTCCTGTTTACAATAACCTTTCAGAGTTTAGTTTCTGTGTCTTTCAATGACTTGCTTTCATTCACATATTGATTCATTCATTCTTGTACCCAATATAAGACACCTATCTCATTAAGCATGATATTTTGGTTACTTTTGTGTTGTCTGTTTGTCTTCCATAGAGTTCCCCCTCCGCCCCAAGAAGAAAGCATAACAAATATTTAAATCATAGTGATTTTCTGCTTTGTGATGTCTGGAGTGTCTAATACTACTTCATAAAATTTTTACTGCCATTGATCAATGAAGAATTTGCATGTAATTTGGGAATTTAACATGGATCTCTGCCATTACCTAGCTGTAAAAGAGAAACAGAAGCTTGCTTGTTACAATTGATCATTTATCTCTTTGAATGCAGCACTTGATGTTTCCTGACATTCCTGTAAACTAGGGTGTTGGCCATGACCATTCTTACAGTATGTGAGGAAGTGTGTTTAAATCTCACAAGAGAGGCTGAGAGGGCTGGATCAAGATGTATCCATAGAGGATACATCAGTTTGATCACATCATCTAATCCTACTGTCTGTGAGGTAGCAATGATAGAAAACATATTCCTTTTGTTACAAGCCTGATACTTCAGAAAAGTCAAATCTTTGCCATAAAACTTCATTCTAAACTAATAACATTACGTAGCATTTGTCTGATAGAACAGATAAACATGTGTGTTTCACAACTATTATTTGACAGTAAACTTTTTATATATATTTTTGCAAATTGCAAATATTTTCTGGTTTCGCCATCAGAAGTACATTCTGGCCATGGACTTTCAAGCATAATTTGTTTAGTTTACATGAACCAGTTAATATATTCTTAGCTTCTCTTATACAATAGTTATCCCAACTTTTGAAGACAGAAAATGAAATCAAGCTCATTGTATATAAATCCTTATTATGAGGAAACATGTGGAAAGATGAAGAAAGATGAACAAGACAAGATAGATGACCCAACTATTGCATGGAAACAGAGGGTTTGCTTCACTTTATATGTCTTCAAGTTTAGTTTCAATACAGTGCTTCTGTTGACTTACCTTGGGCCACTGAATAATAGGCAATCAAGTAATTGTCAATTTAGGGAAGAAAAGTTTAAGGCTGTGGCTACACAAACTCAACGCGATTACATGAAATATGAAAGTTCCAGGCACATATTTTGGCTAATAGAATCACCAATGTTACTGCTTTTTTTTAAAAAAAATCTAAATTCACTACCAATTTTGGTGTCGTGTGGAATCATTAACAGTTCCCCAAGCCTAAATAAATCAGAATCTGTATCTACTATGCAGAAAAAAAGTCAAGTGGAAAATTTCTGTTACTAATTTAATCAGTGAAGGCTGCTAAACTGAATATTTCAAGATTCAGATTTGATAACTTGGCACAGCATATCTGTTACTTTGTGGATGCAAGTAGAGAAACTCCAGTTTTAAAATATTTTTCTCTGGGGATTTTCAGATGGGTTGTTGAAAGCTTCTGAATACATGGGATATCTGTGCTTTTTTATATTTTATTCATTAACAAAAGAGAGAAAAAGGAAAAATTTGTAAAATTATATCTACCACTATCAGTAGAGCCCTATTATATTAAAACATCTGCAGAGGACTAAGTCAAAAATCTAGAATTTTTTTTTTTCAGAAGTAAACTTACTTCATAATGCGTAAGTGGAATAGACTGTGTGTATAAGCTGAGAGACACCAAGAAATTCTTGCCTTCTTCAGCCTAGGTACCAATGCTGAAATCTCACGAAGAGAGAATAATTCCTTCTCTTAAGCTTTCTCCTCTTCTTTTGACCCTCTTAAATGGGAACACCTTAAGAAAAAAAACACAGAGTCACTAGCACTTTAATGTGAATTAATTCACACTGAGCCACCCCCACCCATGGCTTCTAAAGCAGGAGAAGGCCACAGTATCAGGAGAATACTAAGACACCTGTCCATACTTGTGTATACATGGCGTGTCCTGACAAGAGAAAAGAGAGGTAGTGAGAGAATCAAAGAAGACAGTCAAATTTAGCAAACGGTCATTGACTATCTACCATCTATGAGACCAGCTTGGCCTTCCACAATTTTGCTTAGAGATACCGTCTTAGCATCCATAAGGAGAATTGTAAGTTTCCATCAAATTTAATATATCTGACTCCCAATGAAAAAGGTCAGAAAATTATTGAAATTAAAAAAAAATCAGTGTCAAAGAAGTGTTTTCTGAAATTTGTATATGTGTGATTTAGTGTACACGGGTTTAAAAATATTATGTAGAACTCCTAAATGAGTTACTGAGATTTGTCATAGTAAAATCAATAGGCCTGTGATGTCTCGGGAGGAGGGCAGGAAACTGAATTGTGTGACGTGTTGAATCTGCTCCAGTGTTTTAAAAAACAAGACATTGTGAAATCACTGCTGACATTACTTTGGAAATTATGATCATAACAATGTTCTTAATATGAGGACATAATAATAGTAAGATTTAGAAGATCAATACCAAAGTTGCCTATGTGAAAAGTAATTCATCCATCTAATCTTATCTGTTACATCTCCTGCATTCCTTATAATAGTAAATAGAATGATATATGTGAAGTATATTTTTAAGCTTTCAGTTAAAGATAATTTTCTTAAAGTTATAAAATCCTTTAATTCTCAGGTAATATATCATTTTTATCCTGGAAATTTTAAGAAGCAACCATGCAATATGTAATGAAATAATAACACTTTCACATATATTATTTCATCTTCCCCATATTTAAAATTCATTACATGCAAACTGTACATAATATATACACACAAAATGTACACTGTATTGAAATACGAGTTAAATGACTCTAAGTGGGTCTTTCTTTAAAAAGAGAATAAGTTATCAGAAACTATTTAAGCAAAGTGTATTATTTCTATTAAAACAAATATTTATAAAGCCTTTTTATCTCAACATCTTCAAAGTTAGCATACAAACACATACACTTATGAGATTTTTATATTTTATTCTACCATATATTTTTCATTAATATACAATATATCTACATGTTCAAAACCAGATAAATTTCCAGACAATGGAATTAAAAGCCTCTGACAATCTAGCACCATAAGTAAATTGGAAGAAATATACAACCAAATCTCTCCTCTATCAACTCCACGTTGTCCCTTTTGTATCTATCATTACACACATATACAATTTCTCACTTTCTTTCCTTCTCGTTTTTGAATGCACATGTTTACACAATCACATCCCCCATCTCCCAAATATCTAAAAGCACTGATGCTATTCTCAGTATCATCCTGTAATTCTGATAGAAATTTAACCTTTTATCAGCATTCTAGTCATGCTTTAGTAATAAATAGCATATTACATCTGTGTAGAGTATTTAACTTTACAAAGCACTTGGTATGCTTTGTTAATATTTGATAAAATGATAATGCTTCTAAACCTTTGGGTGTGTTTCATACTCAAATAATGTTCATAGTAAATTCTATTATAAATAGCATTTGAAAAACATTTTGAAGGAAAGGGTTTATAAGACAATAGTGTTTTTTGTTTGTTTGCTTTTTTAGCAGTTTACTCCTAAAAGCAAAAGTAGTTTCCAATAGTTTTTAGTTTTTGTTTTTCAATTTAAAGAAACATCTACTAATGAACTGGTACCTGCAGTTTCCCTGAGGTATGTTTTATTTACTATGGGCTAAAGACATTTTTTTTTTAAGTTGTTCAGTTATCCCCTTTTTCAAATAAACTTTCTGATCAAGTTTTTTAAGAAACCAAGTTGAATAAATAAACAACAATGCTTGCTACAATTATAGATGTTAGCTCACATTGCACAATGTTAAGTGCTCAATCAAGTTGCTCACATGTATTTATAAAATATTTTTTGTTTTTGGTAAGCAGAATAGTTTCATATGTACCTCAAATTCTGTAGGGAAAAACTTCTATTTCAAGAAAATATGATGATTTTCTCTATTTGGCAGAGTCCTACTGAGATACCCTAATTTGTATATATGCTCAGAATATTATAGATCAAAGTATTGAAATGTTCTTTTCTCCTTCCCCCCTTCATTTCCTTCTTTTCTTCCTTCCTTCCTTTCCTTTTTAAAACTAGAGATGAGGTGTCACTATTTTGACCAGATGGTCTTGAACTCCTGGCATCAGGTAATCCTTCAGTCTCAGACTCCCGAAGTGCTGAAATTGCAGGTGTGAGCTACTGCACCTGGCTTCCCTTTTTCCTTTCTAAACAAGTCCTTTTTAGCTCTATTGAACTAAAAACCTCTTTTTAAAAAATTTGAAAGAGACAACTAAAAAAAACATTATGCTCTTTTCATGTTCATATAACATACATACATTTGTGTTAAATAAGCAGGCTTTCTAATTATATGCAGACTATGAGTTTTATTTTATTGAAATATTCTATGAACTGTGGTGTGTAATTCTCTTGATCCAGTGGATGTGAACTTTGAAATTACTGTAGGAGACAGAGAGACATTGACTTCATAATGCTAACTATAAAATACAAAATATAAACAATAATGTAATAAACTATCTCATTAATTTTTTTCCAGGAAATGATTTAAAATGCAAGATTTCTCAAAGCATAATCTATAAAACATTAAATTGAACCAATAATTTTAAGTTATTTATAATGCTTTCGGTATTTTTACATGTAGTCTTTAAATGCAGTCACTAAAAGACTGAGTATGGTGTATGTTTATTTGTTACTACCATTAAAACCATGATGATTAGAGCAGAGAAATTTATTTAATGTAAGTAAGTATTATTTTCCAGGCTTTTAAATGGTTATACTAGCCTTGAGCACAGAATTTATGTGCTTTAATAATCAAAGTGGTGTATTATCTTTGACGAAGAAATACTGGATGAGAATTATTAATATTTTTTTAATGTCTTCTCAGTTCCTTTAAAATCTAAGAAAACCTTATGCTCATTGTTTACTAAAAGCAAATTATTTGTCCAAAAAATTACGATGAGGTAGAATTAAATTTTTAAATCTAGAAATTATCTTGAATCCTAGTCTTCTTATTTTTTTACATAGTGAATGTCATGAAAAATAAGGATGTTAAAGACAAAGTTCTTTTTTTATATCACAATAATAAAGAATGAAAAGAATCTATGTAGAAATTTAAATCTTCACAATGATATAAAGAAGAGTCTGTTTTATTTTGGGATTTCTGTCATCCTAGGTATTTTGGAAATATTTGCTGTGTCTCAGGGGATTGTAGGAATACGAGGAGTTTTCAGCAACAAATTTTTAGCGATGTCAAAAAAAGGAAAACTCCATGCAAGTGTAAGTAGAACCACTTTATATTTGTTAAAGGTGCTATAAAGATTTCACATTTGTAAAACAGAATAAAGTAATTTTCCAAATTGGTAGGTGAGAAAATTTGCCCAAAGAACTTAATTTTTTTTTAAAGTATATGTACATTTAACCAAGAGAATTTTGTGTGCTTCTAGAAGTAATCATTTAAATATTTAATTTCCTTGAAAAGATATTACAGAGTCTACAAAAAGTTTAAGCATAGGTGTATTTGGAAATAGCATTCTCAAAGGGGTAGCCATCCATTTATTTCTTAGAAGTGACCCCACGTTAGAAGAAATATTATGACAATAATATATTTCATAACATATAAGTTTATAGTGATTGTGTGTTTGCTTAGTAGATGAAGTTCTTATTTATTTTACAAGCTACTCATAATACCAAAAATTGGGTCTTAGTAATGTAAAATATTTTCATATTAACAAGTAGGGAGGGAAGAAACCAATAATTAGAAGACCCTGATTTTCATGGATAAATTTTATTTGATTAATTTCAAGAATTTTTATCTTGTATTTTTGTCACATCAAAAATAATAACTTAATACTATGAAAACTAATTTTGCATTCTCAAAAATTTATTTACATCAGTTTTATATATTGTAACCAATTTACAAATTATTTATTTGCTTTGCTATGAAAGTTCCCATTACTTGGGAAGTATTAAAACATATTAAAGATAATAAAATATGTTCAGCTTAGTTTTCCCACTCATAGATTCTATTTGTATTAGTATATATGCACCACACTTAAAGATGCTTTATGCTTTTTCTGTGGTATACTCATTTTCTTCATATTAAAATATTTTGAAAGCAATTATTATTTAAAGTTAGTCCTTTAATCCTTATTCCTTTTACTATTAAATAAATTACTGGAATATCACTTTTTCAATTTTCAAAGTTATAGAAAGTTTTGATAGCTATCAATTGAAACTTACTATTTATAATTTTATTTTATAGATCTTTAAAAATTCAATGAGAATACTACTTGGTTTAATATGTAAGACTTTTGTAATTTTACTTTTCTTAACATCTAAAGGTGATTTGTTAATATCTTTTGGAAGAGACAGAATTTGAGCAATTTCTGTAGTTATTTGAAGATTCAATGAGATAATGCATGCAATGTGCTTAGAATACTATTTGGTGTATTATAAGTGCTCAATAAATATTGCCCATTATTATAGGGTAACAATCTAAATATAATCTGAATATAATAAACTACTAAAATCTCAGTTTAATAACGTGAATGGAAATTCTTTGTTTAACTCTGAAATCACCCATTACAAGAACTATTAAACAATTTACGTATTTCATTTTTTGAGCTGGTTACTATACTTTATCAAGCTATAACATAGTATTCATAAAAATATTTTAAAAATTTTTTCATTTATTTATTTTAAGGGACAAAACTCTGCATCACTGTGAAAAAGTAGGGTATTTAATTTTTTAAATTTTTTATTTCGATAGGCTTTTAAGGAGCAGGTGGTATTTGGTTATATGAGAAAGTTCTTTAGTAGTGAATTCTGAGATTTTGGTGCCCCCATCACCTGAGTAGTGTGTACTGTACCCCATGTGTAGTCCTTTATCTCCCACCCACTTCCTCTTTACCCCTGAGTTTCCAAAGTCCAATGTATCATTCTCAGGTTATTTAATTTTATTTAAAAATATTATATAAAATCCACTTACAGAATGGAAAACAATGATTACACACATCTGAACAAAATAACTTTTCCTCAGTCTGCTTTTAAGTTTATAAAATATTTAAGCATCTTCAAAATCTAACCATCATAATAATACACTATGCATGCAAAGAAACTTTCTCTTACTGGTTTGTTTTGGGTAAAAATCTTAACTTTTAAAATATTCTGATTTATGCCCTAGTACATGCAAAAAATAGTCTACACTTGGAACAGCTTAAGGATAATTGCCACAGAAAGTAACGTATTGCAAATGGAAGCCAATTAGAAAGGTCAAACTAAAAGGTTAAGATACGTGATTCCTCTGTCAAATGCAAGTAGCAAATTTCTAGAAATTTGACCCAAATGTCTAAAGATGGCTGGTTGAAATAATGCAGATAATGCAAAAACAGCATCTGTTATTTTTTCTCATCTTGGCAGGCTAAAGTTTTTCATAGAATAATGACTTTCAAACAGTACAAAGCAAGTCTTGCTCTTGTCACTCACTGAAGCTCTTTGATATAAAAGTCATTCTGATGACTTTGAGCTGAATTGTAGATAAAAATATTAAGCCCTATGATTATGCGGATTCTTTTTAAACCAATTATCCAAGCTCACTTTCTCTTATCTGAGCTTTTATTAGCACTTTTCCTCTAGGTGAAAACCTAATTAAATTATAAAGTGATTTATTTTTTAAAGACATTGAATTTAGAAATAGTATTAATGCTAGTAATTATCAGTTTTATGCCTGGTTGGTTTCTTTCCTGTTTTTGGATTCTAGTTAAATGTGTTGGGAAATTGTTTCTGTAACTCTAAATATGACTATTTGATTTAGTTAACAGTTCTGATATTTAAAACTTTACATCATCCCCCAAAAAGGTTAAAAACTCATAGACATTTAAGATTAGACTTGTAATTGGTGAGTTGTTTTAAAATAATAATTTTGCAGAGGCACTTAAAGATATCTTTAGGGTTCTATCTACAAAGCAAAAGTGAACCAAAAACATAAAATATTAATAGAATTTGGGAAATGTAATTTCCCACTGTACTGAGAAATATTCATGGATACTTGTAGATATTCAGCTCAGTTTTTGTAGTAATAATCAGAGTATTAAAAATTAGTTACTAGGCAGAGATAATGTACTTTCCTAGTTCTCTAAAAGCTCTTTCACTCACATTATCTCATTAGATAATGAGGTGATGAAAGAGTCTCATAGATGTTAAATTATTTTCCCAAGGTTACACAGTTAACAAGTGATTGAACCAGAACTATATCCTCTTAAAATTTTCTCTTTCTTTTTAAATGCCATAGTGCTTTGGTAGATAAAAGTTAACTTGACAGAAGTTTTGTTTGGAACCAATTACATTGTTTTCATCTGTTAATTTATATGAATTAATATGTGCATGGAAATATTTTCATATTAGATATAAAAATGAATACTGTGGCATATCATCAGAATATTTATAGTACTTTGCTTAATAGGCAAATAAACAGGCAATTTGAGATTTGTAGTTAAAGTTGCAAATTTTCCCATTCTAGGTACTTTCTTTTCTCTTTGATTCATCTCACTTTTTTGAATTGGCGTATTCCCTATCTACTCCTGTGTCTCTAGTGCTTCATTTTAGAATCTAGAGAAGAAGGCATGTGTCTGTCACAGAACTCATCACAGAATTTTACAAATGTTGGTTATTCTATGTCAATGATGAGTTGCATCGGGAACCTCTCCCTCCCAAGATAAACTTTTGAAACAGAAAAGAGATCTGTTTTGCTCACAGAAATCTTTATTTAGTAAATATTTTACTGTCCGTAGACACAAAGATGGCAAACTGAAAGGGCAGCCCAGAGCAGATTTAGGCAGCATTGATGCTAATTCCGTTTTTAAGGTAAATTTGTTAATCCCATCAGAGAAGTCTTATTTGAACTTCAGCCATCTAAATGTGTGGGGCTCCATGGACTCATTCAAGCCCCTGATTTAAAGGCAGCTCTCCTTCAAACCTTTATTGGTATACTCTAAATATGCAATGCAAGCAAACTTCTGTCATGCACGTTTTTCAGCAGTCTTCACAAGGATGAGGATGTATGGTCTTCTCCTTGTCCAAATGTATCAAGAATCAAGAGCAGAAGGAGATAATTGCTTTCCAAAGAGCCATAAGGCTACTCCGAGCCACAGCTGTGGCCAGCACCCTCTTTCTCAACACATTCCCATGCTAAGGTATCTTCTGAGACTGAGCACTCTTTTCTTTCTGCCTTTCTCTGTCTGTCCCTGCTCCCTCCTCAGGTTGGCATCCTTACTGAAAACCCCTTTCTGGATTTATCTGAGGTGGGTCCAGACTAGGAGTAAAAGGCCTTGAGTGTGATGGTAAAGACAGTTAGATTGTCCCAGCTGAATCCAACTCCACCAGTTCCTAACTGTGTCATTTTACTTCATCTTTCTATTTCTTGGTTTTATCAAATATTAAAGAAGGAAAATTAAAGTAACAATCTATTGGAATAGTTAAGTGTTTTAAACAAGATAATACATATATAACACTTATTGTGCTGCCTGAAAAGTGTTCTACACTTAATGTTTAAACAGATTTTCCTGAATTTGCTCTCAGGCGGCTGTTTGACAATCCTTAATCTCTTTCTTTCTGATTTTGAGGTCAGGCAGGTATGACCCTTAAATTATTCAGACCAGCCTCAAGTGCAATTAATCACTGATCTTTTCTTCCTTGGGTCCAAGCTTTGTGTGCTTATAGTTGTCCCTTATCTACTAGGTTTTCCTTTTTCCAAGGAACCTAAGTGCAAAGCAAAATTTCCAAGCTCAACCTCTTAAAGAGGCATGGATTTCCTATGGTCATAATCTTGTTATTTTTTTTCATGGCTATGTCATCCATCTTCATTTTTCCCTAAAAAATATAAATCTTGGAAAAGGTGGTTATCATGTATTCTTGTATTTTCATAAAGCATGCATAAAGCTCATTGCCTATTGGGGAAAAACATGTTAACTTATTTTAAAGATCCAAAGAGACGCGTGTGGTGGAATTATTTTTGTTTCTCAGTGTTTTAGGGGATCATGTTTGGAAGGAAAGCTAATTGCAGAGTTTACGAAATGGGCATGGAATGTGTGCTTGATCAGTCCTAAGCAAGGACTAGAACATCCTCCTTTCCTTTCCTGGTTTCAGAGGGTGCCAGCTGGCTTGCCTGGGATGAGACTCTGGACTGGACTTCTTGCACTGTGGGCAGAGTGAAGAGTAGTCGGCAGCCCTAAAGCTGAGCATGTTTACTGAAAGGGGAAATGGAGGCTTGAGCAATACTTTTCATCATTAAAAAATAACTTACTAAGCACTCCACTCTGCTGGTCAAGACCATGCATGAGCTAGATCAAGGCATTTGCATAGGATTTTTTATTGCCTTCTAAGGGCTTTCAATACACAGTAAAATTGAATGTTTGGCTACTCAGGCACAAAAATGGGTTCAGACTCTGCCTTTGCAGTAAATACAAGTTTCCACTCAAGTTTGCACTTTGGAAGTCTGGTTAGAAGATCTATTTTATTGAGGAAATCTGGGTGTGATGAATTGCCTTGTAGATTCAGAAATCAATATTAGCCAAAAATGAGAGATGGTAGTATATTTCTTTGATGATTTGGAGAGTGACACTTGTTATTCGTTAATATTTTAACTGGAAACAACTTCAGAGCAAGTAAGACTATGTACGCAAAGCCTAGGAGATAGCTTTGGTTTGTATAGTGTTAGGAAAGAGCTTTAGTCTAGGAATCAGAAGATGTAATTTAAGTCACAGGCCTATTCTGGCACTTAATAAATACAGGGTGATAGATGTATTATTTTTTTTTACTTCCCCGGCTGAAAAATCAGACAATGCTATCCTAATAGCAGCCATGGAATTACTGTGAGTTAAATTGTATATTTAAACCACCTGACACACAGTAGTCTCCAATAGTCCTGCTTTATGGAGTTATTAAGGGCCTCAGAAAGAAAGCCATGTCACACCATGTTTCTTCTGGTGTGGTCCTTACTTCACCTGCATCAAAATCACATGAGATACTGGTTAATGATACATTAAGTACAGCGTCTCTCTTTGGACTTACAAAAACAGTTTCTGGAGATAGGGCTTGGAGAACTGCATTTGAGCCTGCTCTCTGAGTAATTTTAAGACAAATTATAAAATTAAGGAAAGAGATCCTGTAGTTGATATTCTTTACTACATTATCTCAGGTTGGCTAATATTAAAATCAACTAGTGTATTTTGTTGGTTGCTCAGTATGAAGAACTGAGTTATATAAGGAATGAATGTCCAGTACCAAGCAGGATATATGGCCATGCCTGGGAAATAGCATGGCAGGGCTGCAACTGACCCACATACAGCTTATATAATCAGCAGTAAAAGGCAGCCCCTCTGGGTGCATGCTACCCTGCACCAGGGCAAAAGTATACAAAATGACCTGAGCTCAGGGCACCTGTCCCAGGCAGCTCCATTGGTGGAGGGAAGGGATGGAAACCAAGCAGCACTAAAAGGAGGTAGGAGAACTAGAAGTGATGGATGTGGCAAGGAAACTTAGTTTAGAGCACAATTTGGTCTGTAATTGTTTTTATTAGAGTCTATGATAACCTTCTTATTGTTTAATAATATTACAGTCTATAACAACATTTTAATTATTTAGATTTGTCTATTTTTTTCTTAACTTTATAAGATTTTTCAGGAGAAAGAAGCAAATCAAAGAAAACAAAATGAAATAAATCATTAAAATTGATTAAATACACACAAATTCCAAAGTTTATACTGGTGTCTGTTCAAAATCACTTCTATTTCTGCATCTCATATACTGCATATTTACTTCTGTAGTTGCACATGAGAGTTGGTATCTGCACAGCTTTAATTCATACTATAAAAGGTGCTCAATCATCATAGAATGTGATATTTACTAAGGAACAAAACTACAAGAAGAGATTTAGGGAGGTTTCTTTTTTTAAATATCATTTTGGAAACAATTTATTTAGTTTAATTGAACTTCTGTTTAATTTCAACTTGGCAGAATTAGTCATTTCTGTAATATTGTAGTTAATCAGAGTTATATTTTCTTTGAATTTAATTTGACCTTTCAAAAAATATACATTGTTTAAAATGGACCCTTCACTGTGAGAAGAGATGAGTAGAGCCAAGACAGTTTCCTTCTAGTAAAAAAGTTTTTTGTTTTTTGTTTTTAAGACGGGGTTTGCTCTTGTTGCCCAGGCTGGAGTGCAATGGTACGATTCTGGCTCACTGCAACCTCCGCCTCCCAAGTTCAAGCGATTCAACTGCCTCACCCTCCCGAGTAGCTGGGATTGCAGGCATGCACCCACCACCACTCCTGACTGATTCTGTATTTTTAGTAGAGATGAGGTTTCACCATGTTGGTCAGGGTGGTCTCAAACTCCTGACTTCAACTGATTCTCTCACCTCAGCCTCCCAAAGTGCTGGGATTACAGGTGTGAGCCACCACGCCCAGCAGAAAGTTCTTATTTCCCTTAATAGTAGTGTGTTTCCTCTCCTTATTTGGATATTCAAGAAAAAATAGTTCTATTTAAGTTGTTTTTTTTTTTTTTTTTCTTTTTTGGTCAATTAGGAGTATACTAAACTACAAAAAAATGCCCATTTTAAACATTTCATTTTAGTTTTGCAATTATGGCTTGTTGAATGTAACGTTTTTATTCTTGCCAGATCTAGGAGAAATGAAAGAGATTTTAATGTAATTTAAGTCAACAAAAACACGGGCAGGGCCATGCCAATATTGTTTTCCACTGTAAAAGTGGCACCTAGCACAGTGCCTAGCAAATGATAAACAGTCAATAAACATCTGTGGAATAAATTAGTGAAAAATAAATACAAAACAAAGATAGCATTTTTAAAAAAAATATTTAAACAATTGCTTTCATTGTAGTGGCTGATGGTAATAAAACAATTAAATGAAGGAATCTTGATTTCAGCAACTTATCTGAATTTTGATTCACCTCTCTGCTTCATACTCTTAACTATAGAAAAAGTCTGTTTGTCAATCAGTTATTTTTTTTTTCTCTAAAAAAAATAAAGCAGTTCTATTATTTTATGTGGTTTTCACCATGTTGACCAGTATGGTCTCGATATCTTGACCTTATGATCTGCCTACCTTGGCTTCTGAAAGTGCTGGGATTACATGTGTGAGCCACGGCACCTGGCTCCTATTATTTTTAAGGTGTATATTTTATTAAAGGATTTCTTATAGTTAAAAAAAGATTAAAAAAATAAAAATCGGCCTGGAAAATTTATTATCCAAAATTTTCTAATGGTAAAGGTATGTATTTTACTATCTGTAGCTAAGACCTATGACTCTTTGCTATAAAGATGCATGACATTGTGTACAGAGATGTACTGCTTAGGGTGATCATCTTGTCTGAGTATGACTGGGAATATTAACAGAAATAGCCCTTCAAGATGAATAAATTCACTGAAATACGTATTTCAAATTATTCTGTGTTCCATCATAGCTGGAAGAATTTTTCAAACAAAACATTAAATTTAAAGTCAATTAAGAAAGCCAAACCAGTCTGATTGCATTTACTCTCATGTTAATGTAGAATGTAGGATTTGGCTGGCTGAGGGGCTGTGTGTAGTGTGTGGGTCCTTGGAACTCTAGACATTTCTACGCTGGGTAACAGTTAGGTGACCTTTGAAAAATCTAAAGTCCGAATAGCCATCTCCTTAAAGGGCCCCTCATAAGAAAGAACTTTAGAATATGAATCTTGAGGAAGAAAACAGAAAGATTTTAGATGAAATAATTTTAGGGGGTGGGGCAGTTGGTTTCACTCAAATGAAAGACTCAAAAATGGAAATGATATAGATTTCTTTTTTTAAAAAAAATGCTGTGGAGTGTGTTTGTACATGCACTTGTGCATGCCTATGTGTGCCTGTCATCTGCATCAATTAAAAAATGATGTGTTCTTTCTTTATTTTCTTGGACACTGTTGGGGGAAAATATTAAATAATGTAGTACATTTTAAAAACCTAACTGTCAAAATTGACTAAAGCAATCACTGCTGTTTTTGTGAAACAGAAGTAGAAGTCAGGTCAAGGCATAATGTATTATACATTTTCAAAAATGTCATTCAACTTCATTTTAAGAAAAAAAAAACCTGAGACAAGGTAAACATATCTGATAATTTTTGAAATGAAATGTTTCATATCTTTCTAAAATTCTTATCCTTTTATAGAGCCAGAAATATTCTAGATGTCTGTAGCTTTTATTTTAAAATAAAATATTGGGATTATCTAATTAAATGGGAAAGACGTTTTAAGAGCTAAGCGGCTATAGACAAATCTACAATGAATTTGTAAGCAAGTCTTTCTAATAAAAAATAGGAATAGTCAAGTTGTGATCTTCAAAAGTGATGTCAGCACAGCAGTCCTGGCCTAAACGTAGGCTGGCAAGGTGTATTGTAAGACAGGGTGAGAGGGATGCCATACCTAGGTGGTGATTCTTTAAAATACCTGCCTTCAGCTGGGCATGGTGGCACATGTCTATAATCCCAGCACTTTGGGAGGCCAAGGCAGACGGATTATCTGAGGTCAGGAGTTCAAGACCAGCCTGGCCAACATGGTGAAACCCTGTCTCTACTAAAAATACAAAAGCTAGCCGGGCATGGTGGTGTGTGCCTGTAATTCCAGCTACTCGCGAGGCTGAGGCAGAATTGCTTGATCCCGAGAGACAGAGGTTGCAGTGAGCAGAGATTGTGCCACTGCACTCCAGCCTGGCCACAGAGTGAGACTGTCTCAAGAAAAAACAAAAAACAAAACCAACCAAACAAATAAAAAACACCTGCCTTCAGCCTGCTCGAGATCATATCCACAGATTCCCTAGTAGACTTGTGGAAGATCTACATATATGGCTTCATAACTCCCAAATAGAACTTTGCTGACTGAACTACACTTAAATATAAGTAACTCCAGTAAACTAATGTGCGGTTGGAAATTCTCTGGTATTTGTTGACTTCTAATACTGTCAGTACCTTGCACTACTCAAAAATTCCATGTGGACTTAAACAGTGGATCTATGTAGATTGCCTTGCAATATTCAGATATTTAGATTTCAGTGTTATGATCGGTATTCCAAAAAAAGTTTGGCGTTATTAGAAAAAGCAAGAGGAAAAAGGTCATTTTATTCCCATATAAATCTTCTTCATTTGATATAGAAGTACGTAGCTTTTAGTGCTTTTATATATAGGGGACAAAATATTTTATATTCTCAAACACAGGAATTCTGTGTAAATAGTACTCCTTGAAATTAAAAAAACCTAGTAGTCTGAACTAGTATGGGAATTCTTATTTCTTGGGGGGTTATGTACTCTTTCAAGTTCGATGAAAGCTACAGATTCCTCCCTATTTTTCCTAGAAAAATATTTGGATTATTCTAATAGTTCTATTGGTGTAAGGTTTATGGATAAGGAGGCTAAGGCTAAGAGCTTAATTGGCAAAAATGGTTTTTGATTGAATGTCTGACTCCAAGTTCACACTCTTCCCCCATTCTCCCACAAATTCCTTCAGATTTCACAACATGGCTAACTGAGCCCTTTCAGAGCTGGCGGTGACCTACACTGGCAGGCTCATCTCCTTACTTCTCACATACATCCTAAGTAGAGGTCAGGCTGAACTACTTACAGGTATTTGAAAGTGTCATGCTGACCTTTGAACACACTGTTCCTTCTCCCTGAAAATCCTTTCGTATTTTGCCTGCCTCCCTAATGCCTAGTGGTACTTGAAGACTCAGCTCAAATGTCACCTTTTATAGGAAGACTTTTCTGCCCTCTTCTTGGCCACCTCCACCCTCTTAGATGCCCTTCCTCTATGCTGTCATTGTACCCTCTGCATACTGCTGTCATAATTCCATTTATCAAGCTGCACCATGACAGATGTCTACTTGTCTGCTTTTCCACTATTCTCTAAGTATTTCAAGGGCAGATTTTTGTGTGTGTCTGTGTAAGATCTGGACAAAGTATTGTTAGTGACTTCAATGACATTTTTTCTTCCTGGAGTCAAATATACTTTCCTGTATGGCCTGAGTAAAGATACTTTTTTTTCCCCAAACAACTCTAACACAGGCAATATTAATGGGGGCCGTAAGCTACTTCTCTCTCAGCGGCACGAATCACACTGATAATATGGAAGAAATGCATGCTTGTTTCAAAGGAATAATTTCGAGCCTATTTCTCTAAACAGGAATTTATATTTTACCAGGCAATTGTTTCTTAGTAGTATAGTTCTATTTATTTTCTTGGTGAGTTAGGAAGAAAAACAGTATGTTAAAAGATTTGTGACTATACATTTCAAAGTATTTAAACAGTAGTAACGGGGTTTAAATGTATCAAGAGTTCTGGTTATTTTTATATTCATTGATATTAATGTCACCAAGTAGGTAGGGAACACACATGTGATACAAAGATAAATGAAGTAGAAATATAGAAACAAAAATAGTGGTTTTAAAGCAACTTTAAAAGAAGCAAATGTATCTTTATAAAAGGAAATGGAGTAGAAGGAACAGACATCAACAAAATTCTTTTTTTTTCTACAAGATCTTATATTTTATTACATGCTGAAAAGTTTGCCACAACTTAAATTTCCTTTTTTTTCCTCCTCCCTAGGCCAAGTTCACAGATGACTGCAAGTTCAGGGAGCGTTTTCAAGAAAACAGCTATAATACTTATGCCTCAGCAATACACAGAACTGAAAAAACAGGGCGGGAGTGGTACGTGGCCCTGAATAAAAGAGGAAAAGCCAAACGAGGGTGCAGCCCCCGGGTGAAACCCCAGCACATCTCTACCCATTTTCTCCCAAGATTCAAGCATTCGGAGCAGCCAGAACTCTCTTTCACGGTTACTGTTCCTGAAAAAAAAAAGCCACCTAGCCCTATCAAGCCAAAGGTTCCCCTTTCTGCACCTCGGAAAACTCCCAACACAGTGAAATACAGACTCAAGTTTCGCTTTGGGTAATATTCCTCTTGGCCTTGTGAGAAACCGTTCTTTCCCCTCAGGAGTTTCTATAGGTGTCTTCAGAGCTCTGAAGAAACATTTTTGGACACAGCTTCAGCTATACTTACACTGTGTTGAAGTCACATAATTTGTTTCCATGTGACTGAAACAAAACATATTTTGATAGGAAGAAAACTGGAATTCTTTGTACTAATACAGGGAGTACACTGCTTCAGTTCAGCAAGACATAAAGCCTTTTGCTTTATGCTTAAGGGATATTTAGAACTTTGTATTTTTGGAAAGTTAAATAACATGGACTATGTATTTTTCTGACTTTTACAGATCAACCTGAAAGAACATACATGATACATTTTTTATTTTTGGTTTCCAAAGAATATTTTGATGCAGATAAAATATTTTGTTAACTTTTGTTTTTTGTTTTGTTTCCTTAAAAGTACCTCTGCATTGAGCATTATTTTACTTTTATTATTTTAATTAATATGACATAAGCAATAATTTTATGCTGTTTATGAATTATAAATGTGTCTGTAGCTCATTTGTAATGTGGAAATCTTTTACATTTTTCCTATTCACTGCACTTTTTTTTCCTAGCCATACCTCAGATAACATATTTACTTTTACATTTTAATATGTTTAAATTCTTTTTTCATGGCACCAAAGGCTCAGCTTGGATTTGTTTGTATGTGTATGTAAATTCATGGCATTATGTGGAATCCTACATCTTTGGTGGCTGGAATATGATGGGCTAGAAGCAAGGATAAAATATAAGGACATTTTGATGGAATTAAATTTGGGAGGTAAGGAAAAGGATTTAGAGGTAAAAGTACACTAAGTTTGCAACATTTATTGAGATCTAAGTCTGTCTTGCCTTCATTTCTCTTTTTATATACCCCTTGCCCTCATTCTTGAACAGCTGGAGGAATAAATTTTATTCTGTCCATCAAGCCTACACTATGAAATTGGAGTGCTTAAAAATACTTCTATGACTCTGTTATCCCACTGTATAGATCCACAGGGAGCAAACACTTAGAGAGAAATGATAGAGAACTGAAGGAGATGAATGGTTTAACATTATCCATGCCAAGTCCCATTTTCAGACATATTCTTATTACTCAGTCAAACACTCTTTGAGCTTGGTTCCTAAAGGTACCTAAAGGTACCATTCCAGTGAATAGATGTGCCCTTTTATAAGGAAACTTCTGATGTTTATTTTAAAAACTGGCCTTTTGATTGAGGTAACTTAATTTGGGAATTCAGTGTGTTGAAAATGGCATTTAATTTCAATGTAAATACTGACTGCTGTACATATAAATCACAGAAAATTTAACTTTAGAAAATTTACAAAATTTATTCTCGGGTAATCATTTTAATAAAGTTCTGCAAAATGCAAAAGTTTATCTTACATTCAGAAATGTGGCAAAAAAAGAAAACCATATAGCTAATGGTTAAATGTATGGCTTTCATAGTAAGAACTAAAGAGTTTATAGAAATTTCATGGTTTGCATTTAAACATGTTTAAAGTATACTTACAAACTGTTTTTTCTTAAAGCAAACTGCAGTTTATTTCAGTGCACAAACGCAAAGTGGAAACTTATCAAAATTGAACTAGCTACCATATAAGCAGATTGCTTTAATTTGATGGGAAAACAGTATATATATATATATATATATATATATATATATATATATATATATTATATTTAAAAAAGTCGTCCATCAACTAAAACATATGTATACCTTAGTATAGTGTTTTATTATAAAGTCAATTATCTGATTAAACATTCTTTGCACTTAATGTATGATTTTTAAATGGCATAAAGTGAAATGCTACAAAAAATTGAGCTAATTTATACTTTAAAGTATTTCTGAGTTAAACAATGAAATTTTTTAAACAAAGATATGTCCAACTCTCATCCGAATGGCATTTTACGTGTTTACACAGTATAAAGCTAAAAATATTACTTTAGTTTATTCTAATCCATTGTTAAGTATTGTGCACTGTATACCAAGCTCTTAGGGCACATTAAAAATTTAAGTTGTAAAACAGAAACTAGTAAACATAAGTTCCTAACTAGGGAAGGGAGAGATGATAATGATGGTCACCAGCAAGACACATTAATGCATAAGTTGTATAGGCTAAATGTTGTTTGTAGTCTACATTCATCTAAAAAGTCATAGTTTTTCTTATACTCATAGTTTGATTTGATTAGTATATGAATGTGAATGATAGCTACCAAATATATTATGCAAGTCAGGAATCGTTAATTTCAAAATTTAAAGCCAAGCTAAAATTTTTTAAAAAATATTAAACTACACTTGTCTTTACTCGCCATACACAATGAATTCTTCTATTTTTTTATTTTTTTTTTGAGCCGGAGTCTCACTCTGTTGCCAGGCTGGAGTGCAGTGGCAGGATCTCAGCTCACTGCAAACTCCAACTTGTGGTTCAAGCGATTCTCTTGCCTCAGCCTCGCGAGTAGCTGGGATTACGAGCACGCGCTCCCACATCCAGCTACTTTTTGTATTTTTAGTAGAGACGGGGTTTCATCATGTTGGCTGGGATGGTCTCTATCTCCTGACCTTGTGATCCACCCGACTCGGCCTCCCAAAGTGCTGGGATTACAGGCACAATGATGTTTAATTATTGCTCAGTGAAGCATTAAGTTACCTACGTCAATTAACTAAATAAACTATGTACAGAAAACATGTATAAATATATGTCTATACTAATGCATACAACGTTCTAAGAGGGTTCTTGCTTATGTAGATTTGTATTATTTTAAATAACCAGAACCACCCAATGCTGAATAAAATTATTTGATTTTGGTTATGTTCATCTAAACACAAGAAATTTTATATTAATATTTAAGAGCCTATTTTGCCTATAGGTGACAAACACCTCCAGACTAACATGTTAGTTTTATGAATTATATTATGTTTAATTATTTAAGATTTCTTTATATGGAACATCTATAGAGATAAATAGAGGTTTTCAATAAGATGTAGTAACACCGTTATGTTTCTTTCACAGAGTCTATTTTCACTTCCTTCTAAAGAAACCAATTTGAGTATATAGGTGTATATTAATTTTCTTGATTCTTTCAGCTGAATTATATTGGTCCAGAAGTTCAAAATCATGTGACAATAATGAGGGATACTGACATAAGTTATTCCCGTTTATATATATATATATATTATAAAAATTGCACATATAAAACTAAGAGTTTTATTTATTTTATTTTTAAGCTTGTATTTATTGTGGCTAAAGATAAAACATCATAAATCTGTTAGATAAATTTCTTATGAAATCAATCTTGAAATAGAAAACAATGATTTTCTTACCATTAGCATTTTTTTACCTTCCAAAGGAGGCAGATAATAAATCATGACTTATCCCATTTTCAATAACAAAATGAAACTATTGCACTAACCAAAAACTTGTCTTCTGGCATCATTTTTACAGTCGCAGCAAATTGTCTCTAGAATTCATTTAAAAAATAAATAAAAGCAGTATTGCAGATATTGCTGCAATGGAAAGCAAACAATAACTTCTTAAACAAATTCTACACCTCCTTTAAGATTTAATTCATTGCTACATCTAAATTCTGATAAAGTAAAATCCATGTTAAGCCAATAAAATTTTTTAATAGTTTTGAAAGAAACTTCTGGATAAATCGACATGGCCTTTTGTTTTGTTTCTGTTTTTGCAGTCAATCCAATTGTACTGGCCAGTTTTTGAAATAAGATTATATGATTAGGTATTAGTAGAGAAAAAGAGTTACCTCATCCATCTTACTCTGCCCTATTTGAAAGTCTCAGGGTAGAGAAAGGAACAAGAAGCCAACCCAACCTGAGTAGAGTCAGGTGAGGCATCTTTACATCTAAGAATCTTTATGACATTGAATCCGTCAACTGGGCTACACATTATCAATCAGTACTTCAGCAATTTTATGCAATACAAATAATATTACATTATAAATCAAGAAATCTCATCTATGTTTTAGTTTATTAAAATGTTTTTGTCTTTATTCAGACATAAGGACCACAAGTCACTTTCTCGCACCTGTTTTGTCCTTCACCATTTGATCTCTAATGTGATTTCCAGCTTTATCACAGTGATTGTAGGAGTCTTAAAATGTTGAAAGTTCTATGAGATCATAAAAGGGACATGGTTCCTCCTCTGATGAAACTAAATCTATGTCCAGATGAAAATGGATAGCCACATGAAAAAAAAAAAAAAGCTGTCAATGAAGTTACAAACATAGGCCTTTTTAAAAGACCTTTTCTTAGTTTCAAAAACAAATCCGCTGAGTAAGTGTATGAGATTTGATTAAGACATTTACAAAGCTGGGGTTGATTCTGGGCTTAGCATTTTATAAACGATGTAAAAAATTTGAATTAACCTGGAGGGGGAATGGTCAGAGTGTTATCATTGTTGTTAATAAATAGCTCTACTTAATTAAACATGCAATTTTAAAAACACCTCTTTTGTGATTAAAGTTCCCCATTCTCCATGAACCCTTCTAGAAATTCTTGAAGAAATATGAGTAATTTCTTCTTGACATCACTCCTCCAAATAAGGATAGCTCAGGACACAACTTTATGTCACCATTCCCTTACTTTTCCAAAAATTCAGGAAGTGTTTTCTGAGTTCCCTCCTTGCACAAGGCACTCAGCTAGTAAGACATTCTTTGACTTGCTCAGTGCTTCTTTAGTAGTTCTTTGTGGATATTTACATCAACGTACTCTCATATTTTGAACTTCTGTAGGGAATATATCTGCTATCATTTCACATTTCCCACCCTAAGATCAGGCTAATAAAAATAACGTAATAAATGCTCTTAGCTAAAAGCAAATTTGAATAATGTGTTCCTCTGACTTAAACACTTTGTAGAGCTATTGGATGTTCTAGTTATTCACAAAACTTAATGTATAATTATAATTATAGGTTACTGGCATGTGTTACTTGCTCAGAAATGCTTTTAGGATGTATATAGGTGCTGAATAAAATATACTGGACAAAAATGACGATGATGGGTAAGAGGACCCCATGTTAAACATAAAATATCTCCTACAATAAAAGTAAGAACATTCACTGCCCCTCTTTGTGTACTTGAAGTTCTCAAACACAAATTTTTGGACCAAACTAAAAATATCAGGCACTTGCAGCTGCATGTAAGTATCAATGCATGTCATCACATGACACTTCAATTTCACTAGCAATCATAAAAATAGGTTACTATGCAAATTCCAATGCTTTTGCTACTTGTAGGCCAAACAAGCAGTCTTGTTGGATGCCAGTAGGTATCAGTGGGAGAGTAAAGACATTTCTTTTTGGTAATTTATTTCTAGATGTGTTTTTCCCTTTCCCTAGATAAACTCTCTCAGAGAAGACTGACATTTTTCTGTACCTACAGAGAGATTAGTGAATGCATAATCACACAGTGACAGGTCCAGTTCCAATGTGTTTCTCATTAAATTCTCTGTCATTCCCTCTGCGGGAAACTGGACAATTTATCAGATTTTCATACAGGGAGATGAATTTCTGCTGAGGAGGCAGTATAATGTCTTTTACTTTCCGGAGTGCAATTATGGCTGAGCTTCCCCGACAGCACTCCATTTTATGATAGGGCTGTCTTTGTAGGATGTGGGCATTCTATAACTTGTTTCTATACTCTGACACAGGTTGTATATTTACATTTTTTAAAGTTAGCTAGTTGTCCTACATTCGTCCCAATAAAGAATGTCTGAGATTAAGCGTACCTGTATACTAGAATATTAATTGTACCAGGAGAATATACAGAGACTTCTCTAACAGTCACCATCTTAATGGAGCATTTGAGAGAATAAGTTTCAATTTTGGAAACAGAAAGTAATGTAAAAGTGTATGTTCTCAGTCAATTCTTGTGTTTTTTGCATAAAAGATGCATTTCAAAGGGGAGAAAAATATGTTTTCTGTTTAAGTAATGAAAGAATAACAGTGATGGCAATAACTACCATAAATTTTATCTGTGATCTGAAGTTCCTGTAAATTATGATTAGAAGAAAAAGTCACGCCCATTTAATTATGTTGCCACATTAGTTGTATCACTGTGTAAAACAACGGACCAGCGCTGACAGAGAGTTTAGGTATCATGTTGCCTAAGATTCTCAGCCTTTACCATTTAGTGAGCAAGCAAACAAATGAGAAAAATACACACACATCCCACCTTGCTGGTGCAGAGCACAAACCACAAGATCTCTCTACTAGTCAAGGGAGTTTAATGTTTAATGATACAAAATCAACTCAGTGTAGCAAAACTCCAAGGTCCAAAGGAGCCAAGCAAGCTAAAAGAATAATGATTTCCTGATTGCTAATAATTTATGGCAGAAACGACTAATAAATTTATAATAAAAGCATCCAATTGTTCATTTAACCCCTTAGAATATACCTGGCATTATGCTAGGGTTGTGGGAATATAATTAAAAACATTGTTTTGAGGGAAATTTACATACTTGCTTATAATATTAGGGAAGTGAACCACAGCTTTAGAACATGATATCCAGTTCTTGGTAGGTTAAAAATGACTTATTCTTGCCTAAGGAATTTAGTAAGTTGGGTCACTGTTGACCAGGATAGACCCCAAAGTTTGAACTGTACTTTACATTACACATTTTAGAAGTAAATCACAAGTTTTTTTGATGCTCCTTTTGGGAACTTTTAGCATTTTTTAATTGTTTAATAACATAGGATGTTATCAAAGATACAAGATGTTTCTATGCTTATTTAAAGATAGAGATTTAATAGAACAAAAGAAAATTGTCTGTAGGTTTTTCTAATTCCATCTGCTATAACAAACATTTACCTTACAGCTGGGATTGGAAAAGCAATATGATCTGATTTCAAGATTGCTCAGAAATTGGAAAAAAACTGACCTGTGCTTCTCAAATTTATTTCCCAAGACAAGGATGTCTATAGCACAGAAACAATTGTACAAGTTAAAAAAATCAAGATGTATTATTAAAGATGGTCCTGAGTCTTGCTTAACATTTCAATTCTTTTTCTACCTGTTTGCTGGAAGCAAGAACATTGTTAACAATTTAGCACCTTTTTTATTAAACACCACCTCCCACTGTTGGTCTTAAAGAAAGGATTATATATATCAGACTTCCTTTGAGAACAGCTGCTCCTTTTTGGACTGCTAGGATTAGTGCAAACAAACCTCCCTCAGGACATTTAAGGGGGTTGGCAAATGTTGCTGTGTCTACTTTGGTTGTTATAGAGGCACCCTTGCAATAGTTTCAGCCAGCGTGCCTGTAACATTGGCCTGTAGTCAATAAATATTTCATGTCTCTTTCCCCTAGGGTGTGCTCAGAAGACCACCCTGCAAGTGTCTGCCTCTGTGGTCACAGCTTCATGCTGTGGGCGTAAAGGTGGGTGTATAGCCAGAGGCAGGATGTGCAGGCAAGACCCAGTGTGATTAAAATTTGGGATCACTAGTCTGGCTTTAGGGAATCTGGAGACTACTTTATGTTAACACTCATTCTAAGAGAGAAAGCATGTCCACCAAAGGATTATCATCAAGGATCAGTGTGACTCACTCAAGGATTAATGGAAGGAAACATTCATAAGAGGTGAGGTTTCAGGTTAAGAGAGAAATAGAAGCCTCTTTTTCTTCTCACCAGAGTGTAGAACGTCCTCTTCCCTTTAGAAAGGAGATCTTCATAGTTTCCAGAAGCTTCCTAAGGTTCCAAAAGAGACCCAAGTGAGAAAAGATCCATGTCTCCTTAACTCTTTGAAACATGTCATGAATCATACATCCAAACAATAATGCACTCAGTGACTGAGTAAACATCCAGTGAACGGAATGATTCAGAGATTGGTCAGATTTATTAGTTGCCTAAAAACAGACCCAAAGGCCAGGGAGCACAGAACCAGTTTTGCTTTGCTTAAGAAAATAAGAGGAAAAATGAAATGATGTCACACGTTGATTTGGGGGCCTAATATCACTTCCCCCCATCCTCACAGAGGATGGGTCTAACTCTTGTAAATTATCGTTTGGATGACTTGCTTAGTTATTCCCTGTCTGTTTTCCATAGACATTGTTTGAGTACCTACTATATGCCAAATATGCCACTAAGTGATGGATGCAGAGATAAATAAGACCTGGTTTCTTTCCTCAAGAAGCTTGTAGCCTAGATGAGAGGATGAACAATTAAACAAATATGCTCTATATAACCCATGGGGGAAGAGCTGGAATACTGTAATAAGTATTGCCGCCTTACTTTTGAACAGCGCTTTTTAGTTTTAATGTAGCACTTAGAGCATTCAGAATATATTTAGCTGTCTTACCAAATTAAATATAGAAGTAAACCACCTAAAAGGAAATTAATGGCTTTGAAGATGTTAGCAATTAAACCTAGGATAACCTGATGCTTGGTCCAGATTCCCATCTTCAGTGCTCATAACTCAGCTGCTGAATATGTAGCTGGTCAAGGCTGTGCCCCTTACCCTTAGGGAACTGCCAAGGTGACATTCGCTCCCAGGGTACCCCGAGGCCAAGAACTAGCTGATTCAGAAATACAATGGCCTGACCTCCTTCCCACAATTCTTAATCAATATGAAGGGGCGTAGCAGCTTCAAAGCACCTCTAGATCAGCTGAGGCCTCATTTGCCAACGTAGGATAATTTTCTCCCTCCACCCTGCCTTTTTTACTTCCTTATGTGTAGCAAGGCAGATACAAGACAATACTTTCAGTTAAATTTGAATTCCAGATAAACAATGAATACTGTTTTTGTATAAGTAGGCTCCAAATATTGCATAGGTATCCTGTATTTTTATTTGCTAGGTCTGGCACTACTATGTACAAATGTAACTCTGCTGATCACTCCCTGTGAACCTGCTGTGTGCTACTCTCAGCCTCAGAGTGTTGCAGGGGAATCCATTCTCTGGGAAAAGGTACTGTGGTCAGGAAACCCAAGAGAGTGGCCTGGACTGCCAAAGAAAAGTGTGAGGGGAATAAGAAGAGGATCCTTTTTCTACAACTAGGGATGGGAGCATGTTTCAAGATTCTCATGAGCATAAAGAAGTTTATACGCATAAGCAAGGCAAACTTCAAAAGTTTCAGTGGCCATACGAAGCCTAAAATATTCTTTATTCAAAGCATGATCTTGAGGCCTTAATTCTTTGCTCAACCTCCCAAAACATTAGCTGTGTGTGTTTGTACATATAATAGTAAGGCACATGGACTGTCTTTCCTAAATTATGTGAGGAATGTGATCAATTTGTGACTTATTACTGATATTTCTGAAAGTCTCAAAAAGTTGATCACCCTTTCTTCATAAAACACATTTTTTACGTGTTTTACAAAGTGCCACATGCATCTGGCCTTTCTGCTATCTCAGCAGCTGTTTTTTTTTTGTCTTTTTGGCTAGCTCCTCTTTTGCCTGACCTGTAAACCTTGCAGGACCCCAGGGCTCGGTTTTTTCCTCTTCTGTGTTCTCTCTGTAAACTCACTTCCCATGTGATCTCACCTCTGCCTTACATACCAGATGTATGTTGACGACTTCCACATTTAAATCGCTAGTCTCAGCCTCTCCCAGAATTCCACATTCCCTTAGCCAACTGCCTGTTGTAGCAATTCTATATTGCTACAGGATATCTAACAGGCATCTGAAGCTTAACATGTTCAAAACTCAACTCTTGTTCCCAAACCAGTTAAGCTTCCAGACTTCTACTATTTAATAAACAGCATGATGATTTATCCAGTGACTCGAGCCAAAAATCTAGGAATCATTCTTGTGCCTTTCCTTTCTCTCATAACCCTCATCTAGTACACCAGCAACTCCTTTGGCTACACTTCTAAACAAATTCTGAGTTCTGTCGCCTTTATCTGTCTCTACTCTATACCCCATCTTTGGCTTGATCTGTCACTATGGTCTCTCAACTGGCCTCTCTTCTTCTCACTATAGTGGATTTTACAGAGAAGACGAAGTGAAATTTTAAAAACAGAAATCACGTCTTTTCCCTGCTCAGAACTTTTCAGTGGCTACCCAGTCCACTAAGATGGATCTAGTCCTTTTCTCACTCTCTTGTTAAATCCCCTAGTCTCTTTGATCTCATTAACTCTGTTTTAACCCAATGCCTGGAATGCCTTTCCCCTAGTTGTTCAGTTACTCTACTCTACCTCCTCAGAGATGCCTTCCCTGATGACTGTTTGACGTGTCTTCCCCCACTTACTCGATCTCATCCCCTTCTTATTTTTCTTAGTGTATTTTTCATGCTCCTTAATTATCTTGTATATTTTGTGTTTATTGATTTCCTCCGGGTTATATAAGTAGTGGGTTCCCCATCCCTCCCCCCAGTAGGATGTAAACACCTTATGTAAAGACACTTTGCTTGGCTTCTTCACTGCAGGATTTCTGGTGTCTGGTGTGGACCTGCCACAAAAGAGGTATCGATATTTATTGATTTATTAGAATGACAATATTCTCTATTCTAGAAAAGGCTAGAGGGTTGAAAGTGAACTATACAATTAGCCAGAATGAGTAGTCAAGCTTTAATTCTAATAAGCTCTCCAACTGGAATACTAAGTTTGTCTGAAAGTGCAATTCGTTCTCTGGCCAAACATGAAAAACCCCACAATGATTCACTGATTTTTCAGTAAGGTAAATTTTGTAGAAGGGTTAGGAAAGCCTTAAACCCTAATGTGGTATCACCATGTTTGCAAGCTCCCCTAGACAATTTTCTATGCCCTTGCTGGATGTGGTCAAGATTCTAAGGATCTGCTTTATGATAAACAGTTAAGAGTTCAGCATAAAATAGCATATTAATATTAATAAACATCCATATGGCCTAAAACTGAGACATTCATCGACAAATATGCAAATATATAACTACTCTTTGATTAATTTTAGGATAATCCACCAAAAGTAATATGAATATTATACTTTTTCTACTATTAAAAAATTTAATTGACACATAATTGTACATATTTATGGGATACAATCTGATGTTTCAATACAAATATATGTTGTAATGTTGTATAATGATCAAATTAGGGTAGCTAGCATATCCATCATCTCATATATTTATGATTTTTTTTGTGGTGAGAACATTCAAAAGCCTCTCTTGTAGATATTTTGTATTATACAACACATTATTGTTAACATAGTTACCCTACTGTGCAACAAACATTAGAACTTATTCCTTCTATCTAATTGTAACTTTGTACCTGTTGACCTAGTCTCCCCGTCTTTCCTTCCTCCCTCCCCTCCCTATCCAGTCTCTGGTTATTACTGTTCCACTCCCTACTTCTATAATATCAACTTTTCTTGTTTGTCTTTCCGTGTTCGACTTATTTCACATAACATTATATCCTCCAGGTTCGTTCATGTTGTCCAGATAACAGGGTTTCATTTTCCTTTATGGCTGAAAAGTATTTCATTGTGTATATTTAGCACATTTTCTTTATGTGTTTATCCATTGTTGGACACTTAATTTGGTTCCGTATCTTAGCTATTGTAAATAGTGCTGCAGTGAATGTGGGAGTGCAGATATGTCTTCAACACATGTATTTCTATTGCATATATCCCTAGTAGGGAGATTGCTGGACAATAGGGTAGTTTTGTTTTTGATATTTTGAGGAAATTTCCTTCTGTGTTTCATAACTGCTGTACTAATTTACAGTCCCCCAAACTATGCATCAATGTTCCCTTTTCTTCACATCCTTGCCAACAGTTTTGTCTTTTTCGATAACAGCCATTCTAACTAGAGTGAGGTGGCATCTTGCTGTGGTTTTCATTTGTATTTAGCACAAATGATTAATGACATTCAGCATTTTTTTCATATACTTGTTGGCCATTTGTTTGTCTTGAAAGTCTACTAAAAATGGTCTTTTGTCTATTTTTAAATTGGATTATTTGGGGGTTTTTGTTTGTTTTTTTTTGTTTTGTTTTGTTGCTGTTGAGTTGTTTGAATTTCCTTTATACATCGGGCATTAATCCCTGGTCAGATGTAGAGTTTACAAATATGTTCTCCTAGCCCATAGATTTTATTTTCACTCTGTTAATTGTTTCATTTGCTGTATGAAAGCTTTTCCATTTGATGTAATCCCATTTGTCTATTTTTGCTTTTGTTGGCTGTGCTTTGGAGGTCTTACTTAAAAATATTTTGCCCAGCATAATGTCATAAAGTGTTTATCCTATAAAGATTATGCTGTGCAGCATTTCTTCCAGTAGTTTCATAGTTTCAGGTAATATTTATTGATTGAACAAGTACAATTAGTTTTGCTACAACAGTTGTTTTGAAAACACTACTTTGTTTCAACTCCATTGATAGAATGCAAAGCAATTTGAGCATAATGTAAATTTTGTTGACTCATGCACCTTCATTTGTGAGAAACACTAGATATTTCAGCTGAACTGAGCTATGTGGAAATACAAAATATACATATACACATACCTCATGAGATCAATGAGCCACACCTATTCATTTCTGGTATTACAATTCAACAATGTTGTGGACTAAATTGTTTCCCCTCAAAATTATTATGTTGAAATCCTCACCCCTAATATAACTGTATTTGGAGATAGGGGCTTTAAGGAGATAACTGTGGTTAAATGAAGTCAGAGGACGAGACCCTAATCCCCTATGACTGGTCCTTAAAAACAAAGAAAGAGACACTGGAGATCTCTTTCTCTCCACGCATAGAAAAACAGCAAGTGAGGACAAAACAAGGCAACCCTCTGTAAGCCAGCAAAAGAGCCCTCAAAAGGAACCGAATCTGCTGGCACTTTGAGCTCAGACTTCCAGAACTGAGAAAATAAATTTGTTGTTTAACCCACCTAGTCTGTGGCATTTTGTTATGGCAGCCTGGGAAGACTAATACAAACCACTTGATGATAGCTCACAAGCTTCAACCCTTTCTATTGCTATCATAGTCATGCAGCCCAGCACGTGTCCTTCTATTGTCCCTCTCTTTAAGCTTTTTTGAATTTTTCCTCTGTTCTCTTTTCTTTTTCTCTTTCTTTTATGACAGAAGTTTTTTTCTCACTTAGTTTATATCTTCTCTTTTTCTTTTACACAGAACACACTAGAAACTTTAGTACAAGCAAACTTGAGACCCTTTTAAAGGTAAGATGCCCTCTTTATTATAGCATTTGTGTATTTCTTAAACTTTTAACATGTTTAAAACTATGTGTACTTTTTATTGAGCTCCTGTTTTTTCCATGTCTCTGATGAATATTTGTTTCTTAGTTTTTATTTATTTATTTATTTATTTTTATTTTACTTTAAGTTCTGGGATACATGTGCAGAATATGTAGATTTGTTACATAACTATAAGTGTGCTATGGTGGTTTGCTGCACCTATCAACCCATCACCTAGGTTTTAAGCCCCACATACATTAGCTACTTGTCCTAATGCTCTCCCTCCCCTTGTCCCCTAGTCCCCAACTAGCCCCAGGGTATGTCCATGTGTTCTCATTGTTCAACTCCCACTTTTGAGTGAGAACATGCAGTGTATGGTTCTCTGTTTCTGCATTAGTTTGCTGAGAATGATGGCTTCCAGCTTCATCCATGTCCCTGCAAAGGACATGATCTCTTTCCTTTTTATGGCTGCATAGTATTCCATGGTCTATATGTAACACAGTTTTTTAAATCCAATATAGTATTGATGGACATTTGGGTTGGTTCTGTGTCTTTGCTATTGTAAAAAGTGCTGCCTCATGAAGTTTTTGAGTATTAATCACTTAACCCTATTTTCTTATGAGTTCTGTGGTTTTTATTCCACAATTTTGCATATTGCAGTGATTTTTTTTAAGAAATATATGTTGGGTTATAACAGGAATGACTGGTTTTTACCCTCACAAAAACCTAGTAAGTTAGAAAAATTTATCTTTATTTTACAGATGAAGCAGAAGATTGAAGCATTAGGTATCAGCCACAGTGGGTTCTTTACTGTGCCAAATACACTTTTGTCTTGTTCTGTCTTGTACCTTCTGATATTAACTTTTATTTTTTAATGTTAGTAAACAGCTTTAATCTGATCAACTTTTAAAAAATTGTATTTTTGTAGTATATTTATCTGGGTCCAAGGAAATGAGGACATGACCTAGATAATTTAGGTCCAAAGTCAAGCATTAACCATATAGTCTAGATTAAAATTTTAAATAGTCTGTCCTTCTTACTAGACTCAATTAATTGAGTTGACAATTGCTTAATGCATGCTTCATTTTATTTTCTAGGTCATATATACATTATTAAATAAATCAGTTTCAAATTAAACAGACTCAGCAGCAATTAAAAATTAATTATATTAACATTTAACCATTTTAAATACAACTTTAAGAAGCCATGCATTTTGTTATCAGCTAATATTTATCAAACTTACTATATGCCTATGTGTAAAAATGACAAGAAGTCTTATTCTTCCTCTGGTTGTTCCATGTGTTTTGTCTTATTGGTTGTATAAATTCTTTTGTTTGTGTGTGTGTGTGTGTGTGTGTGTGTGTTTGATACAGAGTCTCACTCTATGGCCTAGGCTGGAGTGCAGTGGCATGATCTCAGCTCACTGCAGCCTCCGCCTCCTGCGTTCAAGCAATTCTTCTGCCGCAGCCTCCTGAGTAGCTGGGACTAAAGGTATGTGCCACCATGCCCGGCTATTTTTTGTATTTTTAGTAAAGAAGGGGTTTCACCATATTGGCCAGGTTGGTCTCGAACTCCTGACCTCGTGATCCGCCCGCCTTGGCCTCCCAAAGTGCTGTATTATAGGTGTGAGCCACCAGGCCCAGCCTGGTAATTTAAATTCTTTAAAGCTGGGAGCCATTTGCGTTCACTGCTCTATAAAGGAAAGAGTTGAGACTGGCAATAGAAATCTATTCTTTAGCTTAGCTCTGCCACAAATTAACTGAAAGAGCTTGGACATATTATTGGGGTTTGACCTGATAAATTGTAAAGTATCCCAGCAATGAGATCTGGGATTTCTGCTGCTTCTCCTCTAGCTTGATTTCCGAATTGAATACATTGAGGATTGAACTATCTGTTCAGACTGCAAATGTCATCATGAAGAACTCTGTTCTTTCACCATAATTCTCCAGACCTTTATAAATTCCCTTTAGAAAAACACTGTTGTATAGATATGAATAAAAGGAAGCCTTCTTTCAGAACACACAGTCAATCAAACTTCTGAACATGGTGCATTCAGAAATGATCTATTTAACAGTTATCAACTACTGAGATGGAGGGGGAAGAATGCCAGTAAGACATAGTTTAATTAGTACAGTTGATTAAATGGATAAAAAATTAACAAACATTTCTTCATATCATTTGCTGGTGTAAGTCAATTCTCAAAGGTCTTTTAATATCATTTCACTCTGGTGTAGACAGAATCAATGAGATGATTTCTACCAAAACATTAAACTCTCTTATGAGGTTTAAATTTTACTTTCAACTTGACTCTCCCAAGATGGAGCATACCCCCACCAATCTCTTATACAGAAGCTCACTTCTTTTCTGAGACTCTTTTTTTCTTTCTCAGAATAAATTCTTTTCAAATGAAAAGAGAAAGAGAAGGAAAAAAAATTAAACAGTTATAAACAAAAGCATGACATAAAAACAAGGCAAAGTTAGAAATGTATACACAAAGACATAAGAAATTGGAGTAAATTGCTGCTAAGGCACTATCCAAATATAAGCTTTTATAAAAATATTCATGTAAGCATGTTGGTTGACCAGCTACTACATTAATTATAATTTAAGACATTTGATTAAAAGCTCTCTAAAGTGGAAAATGATGGTAATAGCCCTTATAAGAACTGACCTTAAGATGTGCTTAAATATTTCTATGCTAAGTCACACATTCAGTAGTAAGGTACTCATTCAAAAAGTGTATGATCTTGTGTTTAAGAGCTTTGCTAAGACCACTTTTCCACATATCTTGAGTAGAAGAAATGAGAACACCATTGTCAACAGCAACAAAATGAGCAGACGACTGCATGCTACAAAAGACAGTTTTGTCTTCAAAATACAATCGAGGGCAAAATAAAGGGCACTTGAAAAATGGCATGCGCATTTTTAGCAGAAGTTACGACCACTCATATGATTTAATAGAAAATATGTCACATCTACATAATAGCTTCATACTTGCTATTGTGCTAATTGAACTATGTACTTTTGACGCATTCCCCATTCATCTTAAAGTGTGGGTAACAAATGATCAAAGTCAACAGTCACAGCAGTTGAACACACTGGATATCTTTCTTCTCTGACTCTGAGTCAGTCTTCTCAGAGGATTACTAAACACATTCCAGAAATCTCATAAGTTACTACTGGTTTAAAAATGGATATAATTAAATATGAGTAAACCTACCGCAGAGCTTGATGTAATCTTCAGGCTAATTAACACAAACTATTTACAACAGACTTTTATTCCACTTTTTTAAAGATTGCATATATGTTACTACAAGTTCATAGACCTTACCATCACAGAAGTGACCACCTCCCCAACATATTCATACAAAGAAAGGAGATATCTGCATTGTTACAGCTCTAAGTAAGGTAGATCCAGTAACTGTGGTTGTAAACTTTAACCAGAGCCAGCCTAAGATCTGGGAATCCTTAATGAATTCCATTATTTAAAGGTTTACCAGTAGATACTTCTGGGTTTAGAAGTGCGATGATTTGGAGCAATAACTTCCAGTACTTAAGATTGGATTCCTCATCTAGGTTGTTTTAAAAATTACAATGTTACCAGCTGCTCTCCATGGTGAGGGAAGAGATAATTAACTCCCCAAATTCTTTCATTTCAGGTCTGACAGAGTGTTATTAAATTCTTAAAAATAAGCCTCTTTTTCTTGTTGTCTCCTAACTTGCTCTTAACTCAGACACTGACTTTCTGTATAAGACTTTCCATGCTATGTGAACTAAATAGAAGACCTATGAAAGGATAGGACATTTCTGGATAATTTGCTCTATCTTTGCATTCATACTCAATGCCAGGTATTGTGTTGAGTGCTTTCATCTTCTCTCTTCAATTCTTATGACAATGGCATGTGTATGAGTAATTTTCTCTCTTTTAGGTTTAAGAGACTGAGGTTGAATAATTATATAAATTCCTATGGTTCACAAGGCAAAACTCAGAATCAATTATTCTCTCCTGTCTTTTAGTTCAATGTTAGAAGGATAGTTATTAATTACTAAGTTTTAGTTTATACAGCATCTTCATCTTTGATATATATACCCATAGTATATTACATAGTTCAAAACCTAAATTTTTCCTCCTTTATTGAGACAGATATGAGGGTGCTCTGGATTTAGAAAAGAAGGGCAAATGGTCAGATGTAAGTTTGGTTCACTGAGCCAAAACAAGGAAAGTGTATGAATTTATGTTCTGGTATAAATGAATGTTGCACCAAGCATTAAGGAATTACTTGACCAAATGAGAGGTTACTTATGGAATTTAAACATTGAGTTGACCTGCCTTGGTCACCCTATACTTCTAGAGGTGTCCGCTGATCTTTGGTAGTTTTAATCCTTTTTACTTGTCCATTCTGATCTTTGAAAAATAACACAGAATTTTTCCCCATAGTTACACCTAGGGTTATGTTTGGTGTATGTACTTCCATATTAGGGATTAAAATCACCTTTGATAATTTTTTTTTTTCTTGACATCAGAGTTTCAGAAAACAAATTACAGAAATCAGTTGTCAGAAAACCCAGGACCCAAATTTTGTCTTCGAGATACCTTAGTCTTGCCATAATTTGAGCTGATAATAGTTAAGGAGTGGTTGAGAATATTTCCTTTATTTTTACCTGTCAAGATTCAGTTGATACATCACAGATCCCTAAAGCTATGTAGGGAACTCTCCCCTTAATTCCATCCACTTCATTTCTAAGCATCTGTAATAGTCACGGCTGGGTTCAGTGAGAGTTCTGCTTGCTAGAAGTGTGAGATCATGCCCTAAGTAATTACAGTGAGCATGCAGTGAAAATATGTGGTGAATATAATGTCAGGAAATCATGCAAATTTTATTATCATCAGTGAAGTGGTGGCTGGTGGAGAACTTGTCAGTATTTGCAACTTGAAGCCTCTAATTACCTTGATTTACTTGTAGTACCATTCATAACCTTGCTTCCATGCTGTTCCTGACAGCACTTTTGCATTTTACAAGAAAGGAATAATGCCATGTAAATAATTTAAAAACAATAAATCATTTAGAGTGCCTTCAACCCAAAACCTAATGCAGTAGCTGGCTGAGTATTTGGTACACTTGACAGGTAGCTGGCACGCAGAATTCATCTGTGTCTAAGAGGTATTTACTTTTAAATTCACAAATTCAAAACAGGCAGACTGAAGAAAAAATGAGACCTAAGCCTTCTTATCCTCAATAGCCCATTTCACCTTATTGAGGTGAAATGGGGAAGAGGGAAATTAAATTCTACATGGAATAATTCTACTGCAAACACAGATTTGCTGAGTTATGCTAGATAAATGACTAATTAAGGCTGATTTTAGAGCAGAGCTGGCTGAGTGTTGGAGGAATATACAAACATGCCGGAGGCGCCACCCCCACCCACGTAAGAGCTGAGGGAGAGACTGGAGAGGTTGGGAGCCAGATGAGAGAACAGGGCTGATATGTAACCAGTTCATGGAAGGTGAGGCTCATTTCTCTCTGGTCATTTCTAATCACACAAGACAAGGCAGATAATGAAAATGAAAATTCCATCGAAAAACTCCTACTTACAAAAAAAGGTAGGATGACTTCCTTTAGCCAGAGGGAGAGCTGGGGCTGGCAGCTGCTTCTGGACAGTTGCATTTCGTGGGTGCCAAGCATGTCATTATCTCTTTTAATCCTCCCAACAATTCTCTGAGGTAGGTATGATTATCCCCTTTTATAGATAAGGACAAAAGCTGAGCTAGATTAAGTAATTTGCCTGAGATCACCGGCTAGGAAGTGGCTATAAGGATTAAGTCTGAATCTGTCTGACTCAGGCAGCACTCTCTCTCCATCCCCTGCTTTACCCTCTCTTCCAACCAATAATTTCTTAACTCAATCTATAAATTCACTTACATCTGTGACATATTTTTAAGATAGTCCTGTGAACATTCAGAATGGTTGCATCCCTGGGGTCAGAAGGGATTCCAAAATCACCCAGTCGGGCTATGTCTGAAACATCCCCTCTTTACCTTCCAGAAAGGCTCTCCTAGTTTATTCTGCCTGAATACACTCATGATAGGGCAATAGGCACCCATGCAGCATGTCTGACACAGGTGACAGCTCCATTTCTTCTTCAACATTGCTCCTACTCTGTAGGGTTCTTCTTCCCAAGTTTCCAGGCACCCTATTTCCCTTAGCATGTCTTTCTCTTTCAGGGTAAACCTTGCCAGGTCTGTTAAAACCCCAGAGAGTTTGTTTCTTGCTTCCAAAATGCCAACATTCAAATATGTATGTTCCTAGAGCAGCGGTTCTCAAAGCTGAGTCTGCATAACAATCACCTGAAAGGCTTGCTGAAACACAGATTGCTGTCTTGTGAATTAAAAATTCACAATGTAATGTTTTGGTTCATAGTAGGTATTCAGCAAATGTTAGTTCATTTTTTAATTCTAAATTTTTAGTGATCCACATTTTTTTTCTTTTTTTGAGACAGAGTCTCACTCTGCCACCCAGGCTGCAGTACAGTGGCCCAATCCCAACTCATTGCAAACTCCGCCTCCAGGGTTTAAGCATTTCTCCTGCCTCAACCTCCCAAAGTGCTAGGATTACAGGTGTGAGCCACTGCTGCTGACTTGATTCATACATTTTCTTGATTTAAGTTTATCCTGGCACTCCTAGATTTTAGACTTCAGTTTTCCTTTACCAACAGGAGTTTCCTTGGATTAATAAATTTAGAAGGAGAAAGATTAGGGGAACATTTTACCCATTTATTTGTGCAGTGTGAGGAAACAAAATGTAACGTACTTGCTATCCACGTCTACATGGCATAGACAAGAGATATTGTAGTGTCACCACAGTTGTGCTACATTTATATCTTTAGAAGATTGCTCCTTTCAAACATTATTTGAAATGTTCTGAGGAAAAGAGGGTTATTCAGTAAGAAATAAAAGCAAATAGCAGAGTCTTGCTGGCAAAATCTGCTGGAAGGTTACTCATGCTATTGAGAGGCCAGTACATTTGCTAGCCGTGAGTCACTGATGAGAGGGGAAGTTGTCAGGGACTTGGTAGAGTGAGTTATCAAAGAATTTTGCCTTCCATGGCAAAATCATTATAAAGGAAGGAATCAGTATACTTTTATCAACCACTAAGGGTTCTCAAAGTGTGATCCCAGGACCAGCAGCAACAGCATCACCTGGGATCTTAGAAATACAAATTCTCTGGTCTCACCCTAGATATTCTGAACTTCGGGCATGCGGCCTAGAAATCTGTTTTAGCAATTTCTCCAATGGATTCTGATGAACAGGAAAGTGAGAACATGGTCTTACAGTGACTTTTCTAAACAAAGTAGATTAGAAAGTACATTGACCTAAGATTTGAGCTGTGAGTCTGGTCTACCACCTCTAGCAGAGTCTCTCATTAAGGACGATTAAAACTAGCAGATGGTCAAGAAGAAAGCTCCCATAGCTCTCCTCTGGAGTGTGGGGATTCTCAACCCTGACTGTACATTAAAATCACTTGGGGGCACTTAAAAAGAAATATTTCTGTTTTTTTTTTTACAATAATAGTAATAACAATAAAGTACTGTTCCAGGATACCTTGTAGCCATTCTTATTTCATTGTCCTAAGGTGGTGACCTTTGTTTTCATATTTTTCAGTTCTTCAGCTAACTCTAATGTGAAGGTCTGAGTTGTGAGTTACTGTGGTAGAGACTGGAAGCTGGGAACATGTCAAAACTTAATACTGTGAGAGAAACTTAGTAATATTTCCTCAAAGCACAATTTAATTAAATACTGGATAAAAACACCTACCATTTAGCTGAGTTATTAAAGCTCCTGTCCCAGTGAGGAGATTTCAGAATGCAAGCCACTGTCATGCTTCCTAGTATGACCTGTTATGCAGCCTTTCCAGGACTCCAGGGCATTAGAAATGTCTACCCTTAAATCAAGCCCACTGCCTCCTTTTCAATTATTTTCTGAGGTGAAAATAAAAACGTTCATGGAAAGAACTTTGGTTTCAGAGTAAGACAGTCTGCACTGTGGCACTTGCTTTGCCAAAACAAGCTCCATAATGGCCAGACATGGTGGCTGACATCCATAATGCTAGCACTTTGGGAGGCTCAGAGGGGAGGATTGCTTGAGCTAGGAGTTCAAGACTAGAATGGGAGACATGGCAAGACTCCATCTCTCTACAAAAGTAATAATAAAAAAAATTAGCCAGGCATGGTGGTCCATGCCTGTAGTCCCAACTACTCAGGAGGTTGAGGTGGGAGGATCATGTGAGCCCAGAAGGTTGAGGCTGCAGTGAGTGCACTCCAGCTACATGACAGAGCAAGACCCTGTCTCAAAAAAACCCAGAAAACAAAAACCAGACCAAAACAAAGAAACTTCACAATGAGTCAAATAACATAAATGTTCCACAGTTGTTTCCTTATCCGTATTGCTCAGTAAATTTCCTCCTAGCTCAGAAATCAAAGCCTGTGCTCATAGTTTCATTTCACGGGAAGTGGCTATTTGTACAGTTATATATTATTAAGAGACCACATAGTCCATTGCATCATAGCTCTTAATCCCTAAGTCTTATTCCTTTGACTTGAAATTTCATTTATAAAGCTAAGCTTTCGCTTTTTGGTAAATAAGACAGATGGTCTGAGGGAAATGCAGAAATTGCCAGAATTATGTTCATACTGCGAACTAAGAGGCTCCATGTTATCTCATCCAAATGTAAAATCACAAAAGTCACCAGGAGCAACCCACTAAGTTACTTATAAAATCAACTTTTCATGAAAGAAACAGAATAGCCCATAAAAAGTAAGAAGCATCTCAGGCTGCATTTTTTTTGGACTACTGTTAGACGTGCTTCCATTTAATTTTGTGATTCCTTTTTATTATGAAGCCAACTTATAAGCTAAGACTGAGAAGGGATTGGATGCAGAACATTCCTTTCCTCTCATAAATGATGCTCAAGATAGCATGTGATTCTGAAAGGTACCATATGAAGCGTATCACACAATTATTACGCTCCATCCATCATAGTTGGTTTCAACTGCTGGGTTTGGAAACCATGCAAGGATCAGATTCTAAATGGAGTACTTAGGAAGGAGACAGATACAGCCTCTGTCTTTATTACTTTGTACTTTATCCCTCTTACATTTAATGTTGTAAATATTCCTTCTGCTGTACCATAAAAGATCTTTTTCTTTTCCCATCTCTCTCTCTCCTTCCTTTCTTTCTTCTTTCTCTCTTACTCTAATATATCTTCAACTATTAAGCCAGAATACCTCATTTGAAAGCTTCGTGTAAACTTTTATTTTTGCTGAGGCACAAGTAAATCAATAAATGCCAATTTTTATTTACAAGATTTTGACAAACTTTGATTCACATGTGTATGTATATATATATGTGTGTGTGTGTGTGTGTATATATGTATGTATGTATGTATTTGCTGCTTGCTTAGCAAAATTATCTTCTCCTTAACCAAAACATGGCCTTGGAGGCAGTCACGTGACCCAGTACTAGAAGATGAACCAGGAAGTATTGGACCAGCTGAAATAAAACTTCTGCAAGATAAAGATGCACAATACCTTCTAATTAGCATGACAACCGATTGTTACAAGGGAAGATGGAAATTTATTTACTGGATTCCAACAAAACTTCTTTATGTAATCAGCAAATGGGACTTAAAATGGTATTTTAGTTCATTAAGCAGAGCCTACATTATACTTCCCTTATTTGGAGCTACGTAGCTTGTAAAGGATGATTTTTGGTTATAACAGCCATTTAAAACAATATATTGCAACATACTGAGTTTAGAAGCAGCTTTCAATAGTTATACTACAAAGTGTTTGACTAAATCTTTGTAAAAAATAAAACATTCAATCATATTGGTCTCAATAAAATATTACTAACGTTAGAGAGCAAAATTATTTCAATTGATGAGTAACAATTATTTAAAATATGGTACCTTTTAGTTTACCTCATCTTTTTTAGTTTCCATCTGATGTGTATTTATTACACATATGCTATATATAACACATACTACATATTGATGTTTTATATTCATATAGGAGGACCACTTTTCTAGAGGACAGTCTATGATAGAAAATTAGTAATGAAGAAAGATTCTAACATGAATGAAGGTAGTGGGACTATTCACAAACAGGCAGCTACAGTCCTTTTATAAAAATTAAAGAAACAAACCAAAAACTAAGGAACAAAAACTCCTACTGAGGGCTTAGTAAGAAGAATATTGCTATAATTCAGCAAGAGAAATACAAACTCTACATCAAGACATGTTTTCCAACTGTGAGTTGTGGAATATTTCAAATACATAAATGTTTGTCAAGTAGAGTTACTTTGGTAACATAATTTGTGTGGCAGCTAAGAGGTTTGGGGAATTGGATACCTAAGAGACTTCTCACAATCTATTTTATGTTCACTAAATATTTTATGATGTTTAGTCATACCTCCTGTATTCTATCATATCTGGGTGTAAACAACAAAAATTTGGAGTGAGAGAAATTTCAAGCTAAAAAAAGATGGATGGATTAATAGTGAGATAGATGGGTATGTAGATGGATGAGGACTATTTTAACACATACAACCCCAGTCCCAAGTTTCTGTATCCTTTATTAGTAAAAAATTATTTGACACTGCATGTTCTCACTCATAGGAGGGTGTTGAAAAATGAGAACACGTAGACACAGACAGGGGAGCATACACACCGGGGTCCGTTGCAGGGATAGGGGAGGGACATTGGGAGGGATGGTGGGGAGGAATAACATGGGGAGAAATGTCAGGAATAGGTGACGGGGGGAGGAGGCAGCAAACCACTTTGCCATGAATGTACCTATGCAACAATCTTGCATGATCTGCACATGCACCGTAGAATCTAAAGTACAATAAAAAAAGTTTTTAAAAAATTGTTTGAAGCCACAGTCTGAATTTTTAATATTTATTTAAAAGTTATATGTAAGTACCACTGTAGCAATACATGATTATCAGCAATACATATAAAAACAATGTAAAATATTTTATACTGGCTTATAGCAATGGAACGTTTTCCTTGCAATAGTCAACATTTTAATCTACCTTATCTTCTATCTTTCCTCAGGAGATGTAATTCTTGTTCACTGAACACTTTTTGAGCTCCTACTATGTTCTATGTACTATGTTAAGCTGTCTAGGTGATTGTCATAGGAATTGTCATATCTCATCTACTGTGTGCTTAGTACCACTGAAAAGGACGCAGGTCGCACATAATAGCAACTGTTAATGTGGCTATATGGTTCAATGGGGACTATGGTGTTCATCTTTGTATCTTCCATCCAGAGTGTGCTGCCTTCTTAGAAGTAAAAGAGACAATAAACTGAATGCTAAGACAGAGAAGTTTAAAAATCATATATACATAAGTGTATGTGTATATTTTACATACTAAATTTAAGTGTTTCATCAATATCAATAGTAAGCATTAAAATTAATATGTTATAAATGAGAAATGTATAGTATATTCCTATCAGGTCTTGATATTAATTAAATTTTTTGCATATAATACACGTAAATTATTAGTGAATATTTTCAGGTAAGTAGGCTAAGAACAGGAATAAAATTCAAAGTCTATTTGAGAACTTACTATGTTCCAAGTACTGTGATAAGTTTTTCTATGTGCATTTTCTCATTTAACCTTCTAAAACACCTGATAAGCTACATACATCTATTACTCCCAGTTTGTAAATAAAAGAACAGTCTTAGGAGAGATTTTGTGATTTTCCCAGTATGATATAGCCACAGAGGAGGCAGATATAAGATTTAAATCTATACATTCTGGTGAATAGCTAAGGCTCTGGGATCAATTCTAGATTGATTTTCCTTCCTCTTTACTAATATGGTTTCTTCAGTGCTTCATTGAGATTAAAATCAACAGTATTTAAATACTATTTATAGGGGCATGCTCGGATAAGTCACTTGTAAATAAACATTCTTGTGGTTTGCTTTATTAGGAATTAATGATAACTTAGGCTATCAACTCTGCCAAATTTAATATACACTTGATAACTGTTTTTATAACAGTTAAAGCTTGGCTTGAAAAAAATGTATGAGTGGGTAATTGCTAAAAATGTGAAATACAACCTGTCAGGCTAGAAGGCTGATTGCTTAAAGCTTCCTTGTGAGTACATATATTTCCTTTATAGAAGCACATAATGCAAAATATCTAAGAACAGAGCTGATGCTGTATTACAGATTAATCTCCTCCTTCTGGTGAGTTTAACAATACCCTAAGTGTAGCATCTTTGTCTTTCTGTTTTTCAGTCTCTTTCTTTGTCAATGTTTCTGTCTCCTAATATGTTAAACCTCTTAAAAGAGAATATTTTTTGCTGAGAAACTTCATGGTCATACTCCTTGTAACATTCCCTGAGTTCTGGAGGTCACAGCCTGGGATCAAGAGGTTATCCCCAAACTCAATCCACTCTGTGGTAAAACACTAACCTGTCAGCTGAACTATTGAACTGGTGCCTCAGAAACATAATTCTAATGAATACAATCATATGTGGATGATACATGGATTTTGGACAGAAACAGACATGCTAAAAGCTTCATAGTGTTCCCAGAACCAGTTATATAATTCTTGACTAATTTTTATTGGTATCAGCTTTGTGCCAAATGTAAGACAGTTTCTATTTTTTAACCCAATGTGTAGAAAGTGATTGCAGAAGCAGATTTCTAGGTAGAAGGCAAAAAGTGGCCATACATGGCAAGTATTTACATTTTATGATGTGGGGGACACTTACATTAAGAATTTAAGTTACCTCTTGCAGACAGATGTTCTATTGTACTATACATATTGTTACAAACTTATTGCCACTTACTGTCAGTGATGAGACTAATGGGTTTTTGTACTTTGGATTCCTGTGTAAAATCATGTTATAGAGAAACTTGTCTAATGGTATAGAACCAAAGACTGTTGGTCCTATGATTGGTTAGGTAATATAATCTTCTCAGAATAAATAGTAATAACCTCCTTATTTTAGCAGGAAAGTAACAGTTTTACTATGTATAAGTATAGTAGCCAAAGGAAACAATTGTCCAAACAACTTATATTAAAGAACAGAAAACAAAAAGAAGAAAAAGAATATTTTATTAGAGATAATCATAAACATCATGCACTTTATAACATTTCAGTCAATGATGGCTCACATATACAATGGTGGCACCATAAGATTATAATACCATATTTTTACTAAATCTTTTTAATGTTTAGATATATTGAGATACACAAATGCTTACCATTGTGTTACAATTGCCTACAATATTCAGTACAGTAACATGTACAGGTTTGTAGCCTAGGAGCAATAGGATATAGTGTGTAGTAGGCTATATCATCTAAGTTTGTGTAAGTACACTCTATGATGTTTGCTCAATGAAAAAACACCTAACAATGCATTTCTCAAAATTATCCTTATCATTAGGCAACATATGACTGTATTAGTGAAAAGTAGATTTTCACCAGGATGACAAATCCAGATAACTAAGTTCTTACATCAGAATATAGTACCTTCAACTGTTTCGTTTAAGGCCAAAACATTTTATATAATTATTTTAAAAAGGCATTATCAAGAAATAAAACTATCCCTATTTGAGATGACATAGTTATATAGAAAAAAAAAACTAAATAATCCACTAAAAAACTATGACTAAAAAACAACGTCAGCCAGATCATGACATATAAATCAATACATAAAAATCAATTACATTTCCACACTATTGCAATAAACAATCCAAAAATAAAATTGAGTAAACAATTTTATTTATAATAGCCTCAAAAGGAATAAAAATTTTAAGAACAAATTTAACAAGACAAGTGCAAAACTAATACTCTGAAATCTACAAAACATTGTTGAAAGAAATTAAAAATCTAAGTACATAGAAATATATTCTGTATTCATAGATTGGAAAACTTAATATTGTTAAGATGGCACTATTCCCCAAATTGATTTATAGATTCAACACAACCCCTATCATAATCCCAACTGGCTTCTTTGTAGATCCTACCATGCATATGGAAACTCAAAGTGAAAAGACAACTCTCAGAATGACAGAAATTATTTGCAAAACATATCTGATAGGGAGATCATGTCAAGAATATGGAAAGAACTTGTACAATTAAATAATAAAAAGACAAATAACCCAGTTGAAAAATGGATAAAGGATATAAAGGGACATTTTTTTCAGCAAAGATACATAAATGGCCAAAAGGCAAATGAAAAGATGTTTAATATTTGTAGTCATCAGGAAAATGCAAATCAAAACCACAATAAGATGCACTTCACATTCACTTGGTTGGTTATAGTCAAAAGTCGGAGAATAACAAGTCTTAACAAGATGTAAACATTTTGGAACACTTATAAACTACTGGTAGGACTATAAAATAGTGCAGCTAGTTTGGAAAACAGTGTAGTGGTTCCTCAAGCATTTATACGTGGAGCCATCATTTGACTCATCAATTACACTCCTAGGTATATATCCAAGAGAAATGGAAACATATGTCCACACAAAATCATGTACATTGATATTTATAGCAGCATTACTCATAATAGCTAAGGGATGGAATCAACCCAAATGATTATCAACTTATGAGTGAACAAAATGTGGTATATCTATATAATGGGACATTTCAACCGGTAATAGGTATGAAGTACTGATACATGCTATAAATTGGATAAAATATTTTATTAAGAGAAAGAATTCAGTCCAAAATATGCATGTTATGTGGTTTGATTTATATAAAGTGTTCAGAATAGGCAAGTCTGTAGAGATAGAACATAGATTTTTGGTTGCCTAGGTCTGGGGGTGGGAGTTTGGGTGTCCTGGGAGGTGATAACTGGAGTACAGTGTTTCTTTGAGGAATGCGAAAATGTTCTAAAACTGATTACGTTAACTGGTTTCACAAATCTGTAAATGTACTAAAAATTATTGAATTATGGACTTTAAATTTGTGAATTGTGTGGTATGTGAGTTATATTTCAATGAAGCTATTGCAAAAAACAGTATTACTTTTGAAGCAACAATTACACAATTTTGGCATGAAGTATTCAGCCCTCTCCACATGGGATTTTCAGCTGTATCTGTGCAAAATCAGCTTAAATTTTAGGCTGTTTTCTTGTTTTGAGAATGACTTTATTTGGTCTGGATGAGCAAATGTCCAATGCACTTCCAAAACACAGATTTATTTGAACTTGGTTTGTGACATTAGCATTGTGAAGTTAATGGTTGAAGGTCAAGGGATATGAAATAGGAGAACAAGTCTTTAGACTTTTTTTTCCTTTTAAAACAGGTGCACCCTATCCTGAGAAACAGTTGGTGTAACCCTTATATCCATTTTTGTTGTTGTTGATATCTCAGCAGAAAATACTATTTTCAGAAACTATTGTTTTGCCAATGAGTTATACATTTACAACCCATTGCTCTTACCCAACTATGAAAATAATCTTAAGACATTGCTCCAGAATCCTGAAGTGCTGGTATAAGAGCCAATTCTGTTTGCCTATTGTCTCTCTTTTGCTTGTGTGCCTTTCTACTTAATAAATCTGAAAAATGTATTAGTTACAGTGGTTTTGGATTCTGCTTTCCTAAAGCTCTGTTCTAAGTGAGCTGTTACACTTCTAAATTAAAATTTCCCTGTTCTTTGCCATCTTTCACCCAGTGCTTTTCCAGACCTAAAATGTCAAAGTATCAAGCAGATGAAATTACATTTGGAACACTAGTTTGGTAGGAAATGACTCCATGCTTTCAGCAGATCTGTAGTTGCATTAAAACAACAACAACAAAAACAAGGGACTGTTAATAAAAGGTTCACTGAGTCCAGTCCTTTGTCTCAGTTAACTACTGCATTGAGATAAAATACTTGATTCTGTAAAATAAAATCAGTGCAGGCCATTTGCTGAGATACCTGGACAGTTACAGTAGACTAGATTTTTATCTAGTAATTCTTTAGAGGAGAGGGATTTTAGGTACACTTGGATATACTTCAATTTCTGTGTGTGTGTGTGTGTGTGTGTGTGTGTGTGTGTGTGTGTGTGTGTGCTTGTGCGCATGCATATTTGGGCTTAAGAGGCTAAAACACTTCTGACCCCATTTGGCAGAAGGTAAGAACGACTTTCCGTTTGTCAGGATCTTGTACCTATGGAGCATCAGGCAAGGACATTCTGTTATGCTTCTTAAAAGAAGTAGCACTACAGATCACTGAATTAGAAGTGCATAGTCATATTTTGTGGTTGGCAGTATATATTTTTTTGCTTTTATTTTTGTTGTTCCTCCTCTCTTTATGTATTAGACTGTGGACCTACATGACTTGGATTATGTCTTACTGTGTTGTTGAATATGGCTAGAGAAAATGTGAAAATGAGTACTGAAAAACAACTTAGCAGAAATCAGAAGTCCTTCTGCCTTCCGTCACTGGCTCTGCTACACTCTCTGGCCTTAGATAAAATTGCCTTCACTCAGCTGATATTTTAAAACACATACCATGTGCAGGGTATTGTCTGTATGTCTAACCTCATTGGATCTCAGTTTTCTTGTCTGTAAAATAAAACATGAATTTTAAGCTTTAAACCTGATTGATTATTCTGCCATGATCCAGAGAGCAGAGGTTAACACATCTGACTGTCAGAGTATGAGGAATGCGAAAACGTTCTAAAACTGATTATGTTAATTGCTTTCACAAATTCCCCACACCCCTCATCAGAATTTTTGTTCCTATTTGCCAACTCCATAGTACAATACTTTCTCACTCACTGAGATGTCCCCTATTCTTTTTAAGTGGCACCAGTGAAATCTAGTAAATGTGCTAAACTAAATTCAAAGTCATTTTAAATGAAAATTGTGTTTGTATATAAGCCTTTAGCAAGGTCGCCAGTTGAGTTGTGAAACTGGACAACTTACGATATAGTGTCACAATTCTAAAATGGCTAAAAATTTCTTACACTTTGACTATAAGTGATATAAGATACTTTCCTATTCTTGAAAGACTGTTAGCTTTTATTCCATTAGCTCTTCTATTTTTCTTCTGTTTTTCAAGAAAAAAATGACCAAATGCACATAGAGAGTAATGTGGTTGTAGCCCAGTGGTTGTTGGCTAATGTTCTTAGTTTTGGAGACAAGCAGAACATGGGCCATGGGCCATTTTAGAAACTACCCTTTGGCCCTGGTTGTGGGTGCCTCAGCCCTGCACAGGGTCAGTAAACTTCCTCACAGTGGGAAATGGAGAGGAGAAATAGTCCTGCCCCCTCCAGCCCTTTTTGTTTGAGACAGGGTCTCTGTCACTCAGGCTAGAGTGCAGCAGCACAATCACACAGCCTCGACCACCCAGGCTGAAGTGGTCCTCCCACCTCAGCCTCTCAAGCAGCTGAGACTACAGCGTGTGCCACTACTCCCAGCTAATTTAAAAATTTTTCTTTAGAATGGAGATTGTGGGGGTGGTCTTACTATGGTGTCTGGGCTCATCTTGAACTCTTGGGCTCAACCAATCCTCCAGCCTCAGCCTCCCAAGGTGCTGCATTACAAATGTGAGCCATCACACCTGGCCATCCTTTTATTCTTCTCATTTCTCACCACCCCAAATCAACACGGATAGGTTTCCATTTGTTCTAAAAACTGCTGTGCTGTTGCAAGTAGCTTAATTAATTAAATGAATCTTTGATGATCCGTTTCTTAATTCATGTATTCTTTCTTCTAGACAACAAAGGGTTGGATTTTGTTAAAACTCACCCTTGCTCAGAGGCATTTATTTAAAAAAATAACCTCCACAATGAAACAAAAATTCAGGGGAGATGCGGTGTGAGGTCCGCCCCTGGGCTGTGGCGGGTGCTCTTTGGCGTCTCTTCTTTGCTGGTGCTGTAGCCACATATCCCCCCCACCCGCCCACCACCACCACTGTCCTCATGCCCATGAAGAGCCGCTCCCCCATCGCCACACCCTGCAGTACCTGAGTCAGTGGGAGGTGCTGTCCAAGGACTCGACAAAGGTCATGACAGTGAATTACAACACACATGGGGAGCTGGGCGAGGGCACCAGAGAATTTACGTTTTTCAACATATTTCAGATTGAATACAAAAACCTATGAGTGCAGGTCATGATGTTTAAGGCCAGGGTGCCACCACCCTTCCTGTCTCTACATCCACCAATACTTAGATTCTGGGGAGCAAGTCCTGTTGGCTGTGGAGACCAAGATCAATAAGGAGGTCATAGAGCACATCAAAAAATCTCAGGGAAGAATGAGGAAAACCCGAAGGAAGAGGAGCAGGAGAAAAAGCAACTGTCTCACCCGGCCCGCTTTGGCCCTAGAAAGTACTGCCTGCAGGAGTGTATCTGTGAAGTGGAAGGACAGTTGCCCAGCCTGGGCCTGATATCCAAGAAGATGATGGGGAAGTGCAGAGCCACTGTGAAAGTCAGTGCCAGAACTAACACCCAAGGCCACTGTGGGCTGTGGCGATTGTGACTGACCAATAGAAAGACTGGTATGGGATTACCTTGGCCCCAGGGAAGCCTTGGGTTCCGTTTCTGGAAACTCTGGAAATCCCTCTGCGTTAAAAGGCTCCCTTTACAAACCTGTGTAAAAGGACATGGGGAGAGGACATCTGCAGCCAAACTGCTAAATACATATCCCTACTCAATGGGTAAATAAAAGGCTTCCTAATCCCTGCAACAAAGTAGCAATGACGGCAACAAAACAATCGCAACAATTTGCAACATCTCGGGTTTTAAGCAGCACAATCATCTGGTGGGACTCAGTCTTGATACTTTCCCTTATGTGTCTGCTTGGATTTTTCTCATTTTGGTTACAGTTGCCATCACTTCTATTACCATCCCTCTGTGCTTGTAAAATCCCTTGCCCTTAGTGAGAAGGCCAACTTCTTAAAATACTTTTTTTTCTTCTAAATACTAGAGTCAAGGGGATATAAGCAGGTGATGAGAAACACAAAAACCCTGCTTACCAAGCAGTGTGTGTTCTGCCGTCATGATTGTTGAAATCTTAAGAAACCTTGCATTTTCAGTAATCATGTAAAAATAATTATTTCAGTAGGAAAAGGAAGGAATAGGGGCTGAAAGGATTCAGATTCAAAATAACAACGTTATTTTAAGAAACAACACTAATGATCTTTGGCTGGAATTTCAGGTAGGCTGCCAGGGGAGTTTTGGCTGGCAAGCCTGATGCCCTTCAAATCACACCACATTACAGCCTTCACCTGTGGGTGAAGTTGATCCTGCAGGGCACCATTGGCAGACAGAAGAGAAGCAGTGATTGGATCTTTCTCTCTGTCTGGGGAGACTCAGGCAGGAGTGCCACCAACCGGAGGTTGAGCTAAATGCACTACTCAGAGGAAAGTAAAGCAATATAGACAGAAGAAATACACAACCTCAAGCCAGAAGCAACAGTCAAGAACATAGCTAAGAAAGCAGGGTAGAATAGGGGGCAGAATAGCAATGTTAGACTGTTAGTGGAAGAATGACAAACTTCACTAGTAGCAGAAATGTCAGAAACAGGTTGGAAGGAAGTATATAGATCAGCTCAAGTGGTTCTGGACCAAACTACTGAACAATGGTTGGAAGCTGGCTGTTCTCTGATGTCTTGGGTGCAGACCTCATGGACTGAACAGAGCAATATGACTTAGAAGAAAAAGCAGAAAACATGGTCTTTGTTTTATGTGGTTCATTTCTCACAGTTAACTTCACTGTAGAAAGCTGATTTTAGACTTGTAGAAAGCTGTAACTTATCACCATTCTTCAATGGAGAAAGTAAGATACAAAGAAATGATTACAGTTCCCAAGTAAACAAATGGAACATTAGAATTGAAACTTGATTCTCTAAAACCTAGACCAGCACTGGGTATTTGTTGAATGTTGGCTTTTCAAAAAGATTGTCTTACTATTTTCTTGAGTGAATCAAAAGATTTAGTAAATTTTTGTTTCTGTTAGTATTCAAAGACTTACATAAAAGGTACATTAACCTCAAAAAGCTACTAATTAGAATTGTTTAATATATGGAGGAAAAAATTAGTTATGTAATCATGTGTATTATAACGGTCAATAAATTATATAAACCTATAATAGTATGCAAATATAAACAAAATTATTTTCCACTCTTTTTTTTTTTTTTTTTTTTTTTTTAGAAAAAGAGAGTAAAGGAGAAAGAAAAAAGGAAACAGCAGAAGAAAGAAAAAAAGAATGAAAGAGCGAAAGAAAGAGGACGAGAAAGAGGGAGAGATTAGGATTTTGTTTTACTGCCCAGGCTAGAATGCAGTCTAAAAATGGGTATTAAAAACCTCTTTTATGCCAATAATTGTGCTTAACAATGGAGACAGGAAGGAATAGAGGATGAAAATAACAAATAAGCAGGCAACCAATATTTTATTTAAGCCTGTGAAATGCTATGCAATTGCTGAGGAGTGATTTCCTTCCAATTATGTGGCCTCTTTTAAAATAGGTACAATGCAATACTGAGAAAAATGTATGTTTTGTGGATTTGGGGAGGAGAGTTCTGTAAATATTTGTTAAGTCTAGTTGTTCCAGGTCTGAGTTCAAGTCCTGGATATCCTTGTTAATTTTCTATCTCGTTGATCTGTCTAATATTGATGGTGTAATGTTAACGTCTCCCACTACTATTGTGTGGGAGTCTAAGTTTCTTTGTAAGTCATTAAGAACTTGCCCTATGTATCTGGGTGCTCCTGTAATGGGTGCGTATATATTTAGGATCGTTAGCTCTTCTTGTTGCACTGATCCTTTCACCACCATGTAATGTCCCTCTTTGTTTCTTGTGTTCTTTGTTGTTTTAAAGTCTGTTTTATCAGAGACGAAAATTGCAGCTTCTGGTAATGCTAGCTGGCTGTTTTGCCCATTAGTTGATGTAGATTCTTCATTATGGTGATGCTCTTTACCTTTTGGTATGTTTTTGGAATGGCTGATACTGGTTGTT